>JAPYYS010000249.1:0-107266 GCA_030522525.1 Campopleginae sp. 14b
AAAAAAAAAAAAAAAATAAAAAAAAAAAAAAAAAAAAAAAAAAAAAAAAAAAAAAAAAAAAAAAAAAAAAAAAAAAAAGAAAAAAATTTAAAAAATCAATGAATGAGTTAAATTAAAATTTGCATAAATAACTGCGTACTTGAATGATAAAAAATGAGGAGAAACACGTGTTCTGTAGAATCGTTATATTTTGAGTATATAAATATATTACACCTTGTTTGACAGTACACTTGTTGCAAAATACATAGAATTTCATCTTGAGAAAAGATATGTATATATATACGGATACATATACATATAAATATCGTCGAAACTCGAAGCACTAGATCTCCATCTCCGCAACGTTTCTTACAGAACGAAGAAGGTGTAAGTGTGTGATGATGCTCGAACGCTTACGCGATTGTTAGGCATTAATTTTTGTGCGCATCTTATAGATTGGGGGTATGGGTTAAAGGAATAATTGTATCTCAATAGAATCTGCTTCAATAATAAAGATATTCAACGATCGTTTTTATCAAAGGACTCACTAAAACTTTATTCTGAATTCTCTAATATGTCAACTCAACAGAATCCAATGGAACTTTCGTTTCTTTTTGAATTTCTTTGTTTCGAGGCTATGGTGATTTTGCGAAGTAGGCACATCGATAGAAACAGTTATACAAAAAGCTATATTTACATACATTTAAGATTCATCGAGAATGTCAACCATTTTCATGGCTTCGCTTCTTCTGTCCTTAGAATATTATTTTTCCTCTTATATTCTCGACGCAATTTATTTTTTATAAATTTTCTTATCATTCATTTATTATTTCTCATCATTTTTCCATGGTGACGAAAAATTCCCTCGTCAACGGATTAGTGAACTATTGAAAGTCCAAGTGTACTGGCTATTTACTCATCATATACGGATATGTATATAATTACAGTTGTTTTTTTAATATATTTTTTTTTTCATTTTATTCTCAATTAGCTTTATTTTATTATTTCATCGTAAATATGTTCAAACAAAGAACTTTAATCGTTGAGATTTAATGTGTATTATATCCATAACGACATGTTTAACATGCAATCAATCTGAAGCTACGAACAGAGTCTTGTTGCGCTTGGTTTTTTCCCCACACTTGCTCGCACTTACACAGCCCTTCGTCTCTTTTCAAAATAAATTGTCGTCTATCATTCGCTCTTACGCGTTCCTCGCTCTACGGAGAAGTGAAAAAAAAAAAAAAAACATCTTTTTTTTTTCCCCCTACTTTTTTTTTCCTAAAATACATTCTCCTTTTATATACTTTTTTTTATTTAATAAACTTTCGATCAGAGGGCACAACATAAATAAATAACGCGAATCAATCGATATTCATAACGCAATTAATAATATTTCAAACACAATAAAAATTATTATTTTTTTTATAATGCGTAGATGATGTGTTCCAGTTAAATCGCAGCGTTTTAGCGATAAAGAGAAAGAGGAATAACGAATTTTGTGAAATATTCTTCTACTAATTGCAAATTCAATGTCAAACTTGTTTTTCCATTGGCGAGAGTGACAGAGAGAGAGAGAGAGAGAGAGAGAGAGAGAGTAATGAAAACGATTTATTTATAATTGCACCGTTTTGAGGTTGAGCACGACGGAAAAGCCAATCGAGACGAAAAAGTAATAGAAATTTGACAATTCCAATATTTTCTCTCCATCCGTCATACAATTCTTCTTCCCATCGATCCACCACTTGCAAAACTTTCATTTAACACACAAAAACTTATTTCGACTCATCATGCGCTTGTTGCCTTTTAAAGTCTCAAATAAAACTGCCAAGTTGGCTTGCCAAATGTTATTATCGCCACTCTTTCCTCCTTTTCACTTTATTTATTATCTTCGTTATTATTATTATTACGATTATCATTAGGATTTTTATTAATTCGGTGTTTACGATGAATTCACTGAATTCGGCATAAGTAAAACCGTTATCGTTTTTAAATCTCGACTATTTATCGAATACCAATCTATATTTGCATATATATGTATCTATATTCGAATAATATAAATAATAAATGAATAATTGTATGTTTTATTTGACCATGTGTAAGTAGACATTGTACAGTCTATATGGATTATTTGAAATGATGAAATGCATCGATTTAACAATTTTATATAAATAGATATATATGCATCAAAGCGTTTGATTCGTTTCGTTCATGATGCTGAAGTTCGCAACGCTCCAACGCAACTAAATATATTTATTTCAATCCATTATTTCTTCAGTTTTCAAAATGAGACGAATTTTTCGAGCCGATATATTTTTCCGGGGGCGAAAACCGATCGTTTTATTGTAATAATTATATTCTTCATATAAACAATGAACTTTGGCAAAGAAAAAAAAAGGATTTCGTTGCATTGCAACGTTGCAAACTTCAACATCATTTTCTTTTATTTTTATGCCCGAAAACAAGGTCAATTGTCAGAGTTATAAAAAAATAATATTTCATACCCTGAAGAAATTTAATCCTCCGTCTGAAAAAATCGTCCGTCTCATTTATCTTTCGTTCGATCTGTTTAAACTTGTTGTAAAAGACTACACCTTGTCTCCATTCCAATAAAACTGGAATTACACCATTTTCGGATTTCATATATATCATTTTCATAAAAATAGAGAAGCAAAACCCAGAGGCAATTGCAGTACACTTATTATTATTATTTTAATATTATTATTCATTTTTCTGTACCACGAGATGACAGTCAGCTGTCAATAGCGAGCCAAATTTTTTTAAGAATTTATATTTCTTTTTATTTTCCGTATATCGTATTCTTCATTGCGAATCAACGATTTTTTCCGTTTTTTTTTCGAGATTAAATATACGAAAAGGCCAAATTTTTCATTCAATCTGTGGGTCAAATAAAAAAATTGTTTTTTCTCCCTTTTTTTTCAAGTAAAATTTTTCCTTCGTACTCTGGTTCAGTCTACCACTTTCACGATCGTCATGATCAGCAGTCTTGAATTTTTAGAATGAGATGCTTTGCGCTTTAAATAAAATTCGTACGTGATGTATTTTTTAATTTTTTGGGTTTTTGTTTCTCAGAAAAATCGTTGAAAACGAATTGATCGTTGGCAAAGCTGAAAGAAATATTTTTTTCGCTCGCCCCACAGGATTTCGATATCTCATTATCCTTTCGGTTTTCAGGATTTAAGTAACGCATCGGCCCAAATTCGCAGAAACATGCCAATGAACCATTTGCCCCGGACTTTCTCCTCGACGTGCAAATATACAAATAAATATCATCTACACTGGTCATGTTTATAAAACACTGACTCATCAATTATCTGTTAAATTTTAACAAATTCGCATCAACATTTCTGCTTCTTCCTGCTCGATCGGTATTTTATTTTGTTTTTTTTGTTCGTGGGTCGTTTTAGTTTCCAGTGAAAAAGTGGAAATATATGATTGAAGAAAAAATGGGCAACTAGAATGGGAATTTGAATGAGATTGGAGAAAAAGAATCGAGTGTCGATCGCGAGAATCGCCAGAAAGTGAATTTAAGCTATCAGCACGAAAATCAACAATCTTTATATAATAAAGTTATAACAAATTCAAAGACTCGAAGAATTTCGATCAAGCATGAACAAAAAAAAAACAAATGATTTTTCAATATCGAAAAAATAGCAATTTTTAGTTAGATTAAAGAGAACAAAAAACTGGGCATTGCACCGACAACAGTTATGGACGAAGAATGGAGTAGATAAAAATAGTAGTTTACATATCACATTGTTCGTAACCGTAAGAGGAAAATTTGCATTAAAATGGCCTCCAACGTCTAAGTACTATTAATCTGGGCTTGAGAAAGCAGCGCGGTTCCCAAGAAGAAATTCTTCTTGTTTCCCTTTATTCCTGGCCACCGGGCACCTGAGATTTGTCTGTCGTTTTTCTTTCGGTTCTTTCGTCAAAAATTAACGTTTATCTTTCCCTTTGAAATTTCGCGGCCCCAACTTTTTAGACTATTTTTCAAATAACCATATCATTCGAGACACGGAGCGTTGATGAACATTGCTTCCTTTCTCTCCAACTATCATTTCGTCGTCGTGTCCTCGTTCGACCAACGTTTCTCTTGCTCTTGCAGCTCAAAATCCCATCGTAGCTCCAATTCTCGCATGTCATTCGCTATCCCAGCTTCGTAAGTGTCTTCCTAAAGTTTCAAAACACCCCCAGCACCAATTATTCGACAATTTTTCGAAAAAATGTATTTATTGTTATAGTAACTGTGCGCTTTTCCGATAATCGAGAAAACGATCGCTCAGGTCGCGGCTGGATGGATCGAAAAATTGGGAAACAAAGAAGAGCAAAAAAATTCGATTTCTTTTTCCGAAAAAACTCATCGGGATGTCGTCCGACGGAAAAATATCTAGGTCTTTTTCTTTTGAGGATCTTATATGGCGACGGTCAATTCTAAATTTTTCACTCATACTAGACGAAAGAAATTCTTTTTTTCGTTTATTTTTTATCCAACATAATTGTACTCACTTCTTCGCTCTTGTAGTCTTTGTTCATGCTATTCGTCACTAAATTATTGGAAGTTTGTTGAATCCAGGAAACACCGCCGTACGGACTCCAATTACGAACGTCTTTTTCCTTTTCTCTAATGCCCGACTCGATCATTTGTAATTCTTGAGCTAATCTCTCTCCCTCGTTCAATGCTGCGCCCTGAGTCGCGAGCTAATTAATTAACGGACATTTCGAATTAATCAGTTAATGAAAAAGCACAAAGTAGCGCTTGCCATTAGAAATATTCTTCACTTTTGGTAATTAAATCGAAAATATTTGTAAATTTTACCTTCAGATCGTTGATTTTTTTTTCCAAATGCTTAAGCTGTTGCTTGACTTTTTGCGACTCGAGAATCAAACTGCAAAAAACAAGGGAAAGAAAATGTGATTTAAAATGAATTGGCAATGATTGGGGTTCCGGTTGTTTAAACTTACTCCTTGGACATGCATTCCTGTCGAGCAAGTTGAACGTGCGAGGGTGTTTCCGAGATATTGCAATGGCCTAACGTTATGTAAGCGTCTCCAATTCCCGGATTGGAAACAGCTTGGACTTCGCCATTTGCATTTATAGTCGCGAATGCTGAAATAAAATAAAAATGTATAATTTTCGTATTTTTTTTAGGAATTTTATCGGGTGCGAAATTTCGAAGGTCAAAATTGTGAGAGCAAAGATTTCTTCACTCACGTTGGTGTCCATAGTACCAAGGAGCGACCGGACTGGACGTGGGAATCGGTCTGATTGTTTGAAGCGGCGGAGCCATCGCGTCTCCATAAATCGCCGATGCCTGGATCCCACTGGTTGGCCTGAATGTCAAGCCATAAAAAAATTGCTATTCTCCACGCTTTTTTGATAATTATTGTCAAAAATAAACGATTATTACCTCATTAATGTTTTAGATACTCGCGATATAGGTCCGTATTTACTGGCCGGTGGAGCTTCGAAAGGAACAAATTCGTCATCGAAGAGCACAGCATCGGAACGTCGGTAACTCGGTCCATAATTAACGTGTCCTCCTTGCGCCATTTGCGGGTTGTTTGTCCAGATCGAATAATTTGCATTTTGGTTGGCCTGAATTTCATAATTCTGGAGAATACAAATACAAAATGTTGAAATTTTTTCTTATTGTCCAAAGTCTCGATTTTTTTTAACGCAGTTTTCGAAAAAAAAGGAAAATTTTAATGGAAAAAAGTTTCGACATTTCAAGAAATTCATCAATTTGATGCTTAATATTAATTAATTGCAAAGATATCTCGAACGATTTATTTAATACCATTTTCATCTGCTGCGGCGATGCTTTCCCAACGATGTTTTCAAGCTGAGCGATTATTTCCATTCTTCTCTGAAGTAACAACGCGAGAGTCTTGGCCACCGTTCTCTGCTGCAAAGAAAGCAAAGTGAAGGGTCGCGAATCGACTACTGTCGGTCAAAGAGGTTAGCTACATCCGACAATATGATAAGAATTCAATAAAATTTGATAATAATATTTTTTAGCATCAAATACGATGACACAATTTTTTTTCTTCATCTACATGGTCGTCGAATAATTTGAGTTCGCAATATGCAAAAGATATAGCTATAATGTCTGAATTCTATGCTTATGCATGGAAACTCTAGGGTCCAATAACTCAAAAACTATGTAGAAGAGAAATCTTTAAAAATTTGTATATTAATTTTTAATATAAAAGATTATGCGCACCAAATTTCATCAAATTCTAATTATTTCGAATAACATGGCAACATTGTTGTGTGGAAACATCGTCTTTTAAAACGTTAATAGGAGGGGGGAGGGGGGGGGGGGAGCGGCAAGTACCTTTTTGCCGTTGTTGGCCAATCCGTTTTTGTTGATCGGAGGAATCTGCGAGGGATCCCAAACGTGAAGACTCGGATTGGTGAAATCCAAGGGTCCTCCGTGCATTATGTAATGAGAGCATTGGAGATCGAGATTCTTTGATGGGATTCCGTGTCCCAGAGCTTGAGACGATGGTAAAACGTAATTGGTCATCGGGTCGGGTAAATTCTCGTTGTTCATGTTTTGGTGATGCAATTGCTCGGTTTTTCCAATGGGATTAAAATCTGTAGGACGATTGGAAAATATGAACAAAGGAGATGAGAGTAAAAATGGGAAAAAATTGGGCTGATATTTACTTTCGCGTTGATTATTGTCGGGCCTTTTGCCGCTGGAGTAGTTGATGTCATCGGAGTGTTTGAATCCTTTGGAGCTCGGAGGGACAACGGCGATGGATTTCTCATTTTTAGTCTCGGTGTTCGGGGCCAAAGGCAATTGATTAGACCTCAAGCTCAATTTCCGGTTTTTTGATCTGTATTTGTCGAGCTCGAGATCGCTGTGAGCAAATGTGCAATTCGTTGCTCTCGGACACGAGCCCCGAAGCGCCAAATCCCGACACATACTGACTTTGTATTTCGGCTGACCCGGTCCTGCTGCATGCACGCCTTCCTGGCATTTTCTGTTCCCGTGCTGTTGAATATATTCTACTAATGCCGTCACCACCGTCTTTACAGCTTCCAACGCTATTCGACAATCCTGCCAGGACGGAGGCTCCGTGTCTAAACGATTCAAAATAAATGTCTTACTTTCCCGAAAAACGATGATAAAATTTTTGTTGTTTTTTTTACTTGATATTTACCTGGGCTAGGATCGATCGCGGCGAGTAGTTCGAGTTGGGGTCTCAAGCTGCTCAGTTGTCCAGGATCGGGTGTACGTTGGAGGGCGATGACAAGTTCCTGAACACTTTGAGCGAAAGACTGAGGCGTTTGAAGTTTATCGATGATGCTTTGCATGTGAGATTTGTGGCCGGTGTCTCCGTACAAAAGTGCGGACCATTGATCGGGAGCGATTCGTAAACCAGCTTCGGTGGCGATTTGAACGATTTGGGCATCGTGCTCTCGTCTCAATGCCTCGTACGTTCGGAATTCCTCCTTCAATTGCATCAACGACGAATCGCCCTCGCGCTTCGAAACTTTGAAACAGCTCGCTCTGTACAAAAGTTGAACCACGTGGCCGATACTCGTTTTTGAGGCTTGCGTGAAATGAGGCTCCAGACGTTGCACCACAAACATCACGAGCACTTTCCTCGACAAAGCCGAACCGTCCTCCAATGCGAGCAACACGAGTTTCAACACTTCCTCTTGCATTGCTAATCCATAATATTCACAATTACACGTTTCCTCATATTTTCCATGTAATTTCATTTATTTTCATAATTTTAAGATTTTCTTAGATATTTCTAAATAATACTTTACCCGGTCCGAGAAATTGACAGCCTCGTGCACGAACAGCAGCCCATAGATTCGCGCTCAATTGTTGGGGATTTTGATGCTGCAGTATCAATTCAGTAACGGAACGTTCGCCCAAGCTCCGAGCAGCTCGTATGGCACGAGCTCGACCTTCGGGCTCGACCAGTTGACATCCCACCAGGGTAACTAACTTTCTCTGCATTGGTCTCGACACCGGGCCCATCCCTAATTTGCGATCAGTAATATTGAAGTATTATTATATTTTTCTTTATCCTTGAAGTGTATATGGGGTTAGTCTGACCCGAGGAATTTTTTTAATCGTCCTATGCCCGTGTAAATATGCATTTCATGCTTTTTTTTGTGCAGACGCTTTTTGTAGTACATTATTCATATTTTCTGGCCCTAAATTTATTTTCAATAATCGGTGGCAGAAAATTTTCTGGGTCAAGACGACCCAGTGTGTACTCGAAGGGTTGACATAAGACAATTTTGCAATTTGTTGCTATTTCTTTGCACTCTCACCTGTGCCGTTGACGGGAGCCGCCTGACATGGCTTGAGGTAGAGAGCCAGTTCCTCGATACAATGTTTAGCCGCCAAATAGTCGGCTTGATTCTCACTCGGCAAGAGTTTCTGAGATGTTCCAGCATTTTTTGATACCGGGTGACCGACCAATTGCAGAAGAGCTTCGTTCAGTGGGAGTCTCTCAATTTCTGTGTTAATTGCGCTCTAAAAATCACAATTTTAATATTCCGTGACCCAAACACTTGACAGCTACTGTCAAAATGATTTTCACAGTCGCTGAGAGCACTTTGAATTACTTTGAGGTATTTAAATTGTTTTTTTGCAACTAAAACTTGATAAAATCTAATTTACTCTTTGCCATTCTCTTCGGCATTAAAAAACGAAAAGATTGGTGTACTTAGAAATCGGATTACTGCGTTCAAAAGGATTTTATGAACAAAAAATGCGTCGGGCAAATTTTTATTCTGGTTTGTAGTTTAAAGCTGTATAAATGGGTATCTAGTTCTGGAGTTATGCGTCGGTCGAAATATCAATTAAGGATGAATTAAAACTTGCAGTACCTGATCGAAGGGGCACTGTTTCCGATGCAAGTTTGCCAGGCAAGTGCGACATATCGTGTGACCGCATCCTAAAGATATCGGCCCACGCACCGTAACGTCAAAGTCGTGACAGCAAACCGGACAAGAGAGGAATTCAGTCCACTGAGGTGCCTGTATCGGCATTCTGGGAAATGAATGACGTTTTTTTTTTCAAGTTTTATTGTTCGTACGAAACGGTTGGTCAATAGGGAAAAGACAATGAAAGAGTTTTCTTGTTATGACATTATTATCTTCTGGCGAGATGCACATTCCTGATGATGTTTCAAGTTTTTCGAGTAGAAAGGGAAGATTGATTTTTTTTCAGAATATTCGTGAACTTTCTAAATAAGGACGATGACGTGTGTCTCGTGAAAATTTCCACACTTCTATGCTCGTTTTTTGGTTTTATTGACAGGTGATTACCACGATTTTTAGGGATTTATTAAAACGGATTTGATTTACGATTTATTGAGTAGATCGATTTTATTGCGTTAAATAAAAAGGAGATCAAGTGCTTTTGTTCCAGATACGCAAAATCCTGACGTCTGTTTTCAATGTATTGACAGAGAGAAATCATTTTTTTTCTCCTTGAGAAAAACACATTCGTGAGGTGGAATTTAAATTGGTTTTGTGCACACCAAATTTAAAAACAGGGCGTGTATCTTCGGAAGACTCACTTGCCTTGGTATTACCTTCACAAAACATCACAACAATTAATAAATTACTTCGATTCTTGATTCTGCCATCAAATAGTGAACGGTATTGTGAACGACGTACATTCGGTATTAATGAGTAATGAGGTAATCCTTCTTTCTCTCTCCCACATTCTTTCTCCCTTTCATTTCCTCTCTGTCTTTCTCTTTTCCTTTTTTACGTCTAGAACTGTGCGAAAGTGGCACAGAGCTGGATTCCGACGACACGTAAAACCTTGCTAGGGAATCACACTCTCTTTTTCGTCGACAAAAAGTCCCTACATTTTTCATCACGAGTGGAAAGCCCGCAACAACAAATGGTCGAAAATTTCATCTTATAATTAAGGGGAGAAAGTTGTTCTCTTTTCAGTTCATTGATAATTGGAATTTCAAAACCATCCACTGAGAATCAACGTTCTCCGAGAAGATTAAATTTTTTATTACAAAATAACTCTACTGATAAGCACGAATCTTATTTGACCGACGACAAGTGAGAGCGAATGGAACTTCTCTGCTGTGTTTCTTTTAGACGGTCCAGAGGTGGAAGTTTATTCGAAATTTGGATTGGTTGTTTTCGAGTTCGAAGAGAATGGAGCGTACGGTAGTCGAGCGGCGAGGAAAGCCGGCCGCACGAGAGGATCCTCTCTATAGTTTCCATATGTGCGGTTTGTTGGGATATACAAAATGGCCGCGTGTCCAACATTTCTGTGAACGTCTTGGGCCGATGTCAACAAATGTCATCTGTCTTGAACGAATTTGCAATAGTATGTCGCGTATGATCGAGTTCGAGTGATCGGTGATAACGGCGATGATTGACGTTTGATCGGTTTTAGCAACGTTTTTTTCGCTACTTGAAAGAAAAATAGTATTGTTTTTTGTTGTTTTTTTTTCCTTTCGGCCGATCCGCGCTTGGTCGCGCAACATTTTCGGCGGGAATAACGCCACAATGTCAGGATATCGGAGGGTCAATTATTACGAGCTGTGCAGATTGTGCACCAGCAGCGAAGGTAACAGGATTAATATATTCCGTGATGATGGACGCCGTCGACAACTTCAAACGAAAATCGAGTCTTATCTACCGATCCAGGTAATCAAAATTCTTCAATTACTTCCATATCCCCCCTACGAATTAAATCCTTTTCAAACATCTTTGCACATGCAGATCATTGTCGTCAACCATTCCACTCGTTTTTTCCCTGCCAAATAACCCCAAAACGTGTTTCTCTCTCGTTCCTCTATTGTCCAGACCCGAAAATGAGATTCCTTCGAGTGCACCTCGCCACAAATTCACCGCTCATTATCCCGATCCCATGCCATGATGGAAAAATCACTCCAGGGCTAATTTTCAACGAGAACCTCATTAACAACGTATCCCTATTAATCGATCCTTGTTCTCCGAAGCTCGTCCTTCCCCGGAGACCACGAAGAAGAGCCTTTCGACTCCAATTAGTACGCAGATACTCCCTCAGAGCTAATTTCATAAACCGGGTCTCTGAGACCCGGCAAGTTTTGTCCTAACAAAAAAAAAATCCGATTTTTTGCATTGCCGGATCCCTCAGAACCAACTAACTATTTTTTCCACGATGAGCCGCGGCTCTTAAAACTTTCTAGATGTTTTCCACAGTTTGTCGCGACGGAAACTTTGAACTGCGCGTTTGCATGAATTTTTAAAGGTTCACGAGGAAGATTCCTTGCCAAAAGTGGTGTGTCATGATTGCGTCAGGAAACTAGAGATGTACATAGAATTCCGAGAAACGGTAGTCAGTGCAGAAAGTATGCTGGAGTCGTACTTTACCTCGCTCCGGTTTTCTGACGACTTTTTGAAGGAAGGAAAAGTTTATGTGAAAAGTACGGAGAAAGAGAGGCCGACAACGCCGCAGGACGATTCTATCAAATCGATAGAAAAGTTACCGAGCACCGGGGAAACGCAAGTAATCACGGCGGAGCCGGTGCAGACTCAGCACCAACAACCTGTGGTCGTTGGGAACGTCAATGCGTCGAATATTCAAATAATAAGTGGCGTTCAGGCCAGAGTTCAGCAATATAAATGTGCCATGCAGGTTCGTACTTTCACCTCTCATAATTACATATTGGGTCAATCTGACCCGCGACGTCATTCGAATCGCTGCATTTGAGAAAAAATGTATTTTTGTTTTTTTTTCTGGAACCATTTTTTGTAATAAATTGTCCATATATTCTGGCTAAAATAGATAAAATGACGAAACCAAAAAACAAAACGTCACATCATAGCAACGGATGCAACGACAAAATGTTGATTTTTATTGATTGTTCGTTCCATTTTCATAATTATCCAAATTTCCCGAGTCGATTTATTATTCTGGGGCAAAAATCGATCGTTTCTCGAATTGCGATTTAATTCTGCACATAAATAATGAGCTTTGGCAAAGAAAAAAACGGATTTCGTTGCATTGCAACGATGCAAACTTCAACGTCATAAGAAATCGATGATAAAAAATTGTTCGGGTCAAAATGACCCAATCTAGACTCGAAGGGTTAATTCATTCGATCGATCGTTCAAATAATCCAAGTTTTATGTCGAAATAGATGCAACCGGGGGGCGTTACATCGGCCGTAGTGGAGGCGACAGCAGAGACGCACTACAGTTATCAGCAACAAACCTCGCAGCAAGTATCTCCGCAGGATAATTCAGCACATGCTCAAACGCGGCTGAATGATTCTCAACAGCAACAGCAGCAACAACAACAACAGCAACAGCAACAGAGCCAAGGTCAAATTCATCAAGTTCAGAATCAAATTCAGAGCCAAAGTCAAATGAATCAGCAGATGCAGAGTGCGAGGCAGGTCCCGGCTCAGCAGGTGATTCAACAAACTCAAATCGTGCAACAAGCCAACCAGGGGACGGTCGTCAATCAGCAAGGTCAAGCACAACAGTTGAACCAACAAATCCAACAGTTGCAGAGACAACAGCGAGAATTTGAGAAACAACAGCGTCAGCAATTGCAACAGATTGAGAAACAACAAGTTCAACTTACTTCTCAAGAACAACATCAACAGCAGCAGCAGCAGCAGCAGCAGCAACAACAACAACAACAACAACAACAACAACAACAACAACAACAACAACAACAGCAGCAACAACAACAACAGCAGCAGCAGCAGCAGCAAATATTGCAGCACCAAAACAACAACGTATTGCTAAAGAGCGAAGTCGTGACGGATCAGAATCAACAAATAACTCTGAAAGTTGAAGCCGAGTCGCAAAACATTGGTTCGCCCTCGGAGACGGTACAAACTTACACGACGGTGCAAGCCTCGCCGGAAGTATTTTTGAGTCTCGGTCTGACTCCCCAATCGACGCAACGGGACGATGTAAAGGATTTCAAAGATTACATTAAAACGAACTCCTCCGAGGACGCGATAACGAGAAATTCGATCGGACAAATATCGGAATTTCTTCGCATACGTTCCTGCCCCGAACCGGCGCCCCTCATCACCGTTAATCCAGCGGCTATTTGTCAAACCAGCAGAGGAGAGGTCTGCGCCGATTGCGGCAAAAGTTTCGACACCATCAACGAACTCAACGGACATCAGTGTCCTTCGTCCCCCATGATCAACGATGTCTCCGACATGAAGGAGGACAATGCCACCACCAATGGCAATTGCTTCAGCTGCGATATTTGCGGCAAACCATTCAAACGGAAAGAACACTTGTTTCAACACCGGAAACTCCACACAGGGGAGCGTCCTTACGTCTGTACGACTTGCACCAAAGCTTTCAGCCGGAAAGAACATTTGGTCCGGCATTCGGTCTCGCACACCGGCCAAAAAATGCACGAGTGTGAAATGTGCGGCAAAAGCTTTTCGCGCAAAGACAATCTTCATAAACATCGAAAAACTCACGGGGTTTCCGGGCCATACATCTGCGAAACGTGCGGCAAATCTTTCGTCGTCAAACATTATTATCTCATGCATTTGACCACCCACGCACCGAGCATCATCGATGGAGCAGGAGTCCAGGATCCTCTTCCTTACAAATGCGATCTCTGCCACAAAGCTTTTTCCGTAAAACAATATTTGACGACCCACAAACTGCGCCACAGATCCAAACCCAATTCCGCCAATACAAACACCCAACAACAACAGCAACAACAACAAGGAACAAACGCGACTGAGACCGGAGAGAGCCCCGGCTCTGGTAATACCCAAGGAAATATCGAGTCTCCGGTTGTCGAGATCCAAGCCGTTATCGAAAGAAACGACCAGAATCACTCCTCTTTCGAGAACAATCAGTACCACGGGAATGTGCAACAATTTCAATGAGACAAGGGGAAGCGCGTCTATTACGTTCTCTTGCCCAACGGCAACAACCACAAAATCGTCGTTGTATGAAAACCACTAAAAATAGACTTTTTATTATTTAGTCACGAGGTTTCCATCGGTATACGACGGACGCGCTTATCATGGCCTGCGATTATAATTCCTCTTCTGTTTTGTACTTTAATACGGAATTCAACGGGTGCGCGATTAACTTGGTCATTTGTCATCAAAGTAATTCGAATTATTTTCACTTCGAAAATCAATTACTGACTATTTAGTTAGCCAATTTCGAATCCACGAAAGAGGAAAAATACAGAGACTCGCGCGTGATCCGACGGGGCAAGAGACTGATACGTGCAAAATAAAATGTAAATATATTTTAAGGGAGGGAGAGAGAGAGAGAGAATCGGAATACAAAAAGTATTGACAGGCTCTCGGCTGAATTTTAAACGACGTGAAAATTGCGGACGAAGGAAAATAAATATTTAGGCAAAATCGAGCTCTGGGCCGATGTAAAACATTTCAAATTATTCGAATCAGGCTGAATTTGAGTGAACGAGGCAAATAAGCGAGAGGGAAAAACGTACTAGTAGTTACTGTTGTATTGCAGATAGTATAATATATGTAACGGGATCTCCGAGTCGCGTTATTGACTATTTTTTCAGAAAAATTCCACTAGGAGAATATTTTATATCATTACCCATGAATCGTTAACTTTCAGTTCTTTTCATCGATATATTATTTCTTTTAAATCCCTGAAATTCAAATGTTCGTTTCGAACATTAAGAGTAAATATTCTTCTGTATAGAATGAGCCACGGAATTGAATAATCGTTGCTCCGTTAATTTCGCCGTTTCCGAGTATTCCAGCCCAAAACTTGACGATAATTTCCACTTGAGAATCAAAAATACTTCGTAAATCAAAATTTATTTTTATTGGCAATTTGTTTGAAAAACAAAAAATTTTATCAAACTGTTTAGACCGCCCGAAAATCGCAGCAAAAATTCGAAACGATTAAAAAACCGTGATTGTTAGTTTGAACAATTCGAGAATGACCAATAAATTTTGTCTGGCGATTGATCAACCGCTAAAAAGAATGATTGTCTCCGAAGTTAGAAAAAAAAATTCAAGCTTTAGATCCGGGCAATTCCGTGGTGTTTGGATAAAGAGAAATAAATACGAAAGGAAATAAAAGCTGGAACGACGTTGAGACGATTGTGCTAGATTCGTAAACCTTTTATCGATACAATTCTTACACTTGAACGTACATGTGTGTATATAAATGTATAATGGGTAGGAGGAGAATAGGAGAGAAGAGAAATAGTGATTGAAAAATGTGAGAAGAGAGAGGAGAATTAGAAATTTCGAGACCAAAGAATATATTGTGTATAAATTGTATGTGTAATAATAAGGACGTAGGTCGTCTTAGATACTTGGTGTAAGTGCGGGAATATTCAAGACTTTATACACACACACAACACACATACACAAACGCATATATATGTGTATCAAATATGCATACACATTGATCGATGTATATATATATATATTTATTTATATACATATTTATAATATATATTTATAATATTCATAAATATATATAAATATTTATAAATATTTATGAATATATATAAAAATATATCCAAATATATTTATAAATAAATATAAATATTTATAGATATTGATAAATATATTTGGATATATCTATAAATATATTTATCCAAAATATATATAAATATATATAAAAATATGTCCAAATATATTAATAAATATATATTAAAAAAAAGTATATAATTATGGATATATAAATATATATTTATATGGATATATAAATATATAGAGAATTTAGAGTGCCATTTTGACCAAAACTGATGCATTTACACAATAAGTTTATTAACGAAATATTATTCTCGATCATTTATTCAATGGCATTGCGATGATTAATCACTATCGACGAATCAATATCAATAAAATTGAATTAATTATAACATTGTGGCATTATTTTTTATCCATGGGAAAATTCAATGACGTAGCCGATACATGTAAGCCCTGATGCGATTGTAATCCACGAGATTCTCCACCGGACCGACCGCCACCACCACAGGACATTGGTCGTATATGTATTTGTTCGCTACTTCTCGCACTTTGTCCACAGTTACAGCCTGGAAATCGAATTTAAAGCAAAAAAACGTTTGGATTTCATGAAATATTTTTCATAAGGAGTCGGCCGTCGAATTTTGACATTCAAAAAAAATTTGGGCGCGAAAACTCACCTCGTATCTTGCCATCCTGTGGTCGAAGGACTCGTAACATCCCCGACGGTACAGACTGTTTGCGATATCGTGAAAACGATCCACCGAATCGTTGACTCTCGTCAACTCACGCGTTCTACACTGATTCACTGCGCGCTCGACTTCCCCACTCGTTATTCCACCGCATAACCTCATCCACTCGTTCTGCACCATCCACATCATGTCCTACAATTTTTTAACGCACTTTTTTCAACCCATTACTTGAAATTTTGCGATTTTCTTTTTTTAGTTTTTTTTTTAGATTTTTTTGTCGTAAATGAGTGAAGCGATTTTTTTACGAACAAATCTTTTTTTTTTTAGCTATCTATGACTTTTTAATTATTTTTTTTGCAATTATGAGCTTATGGGAAATTACTTCTAATTGCATCTTGCCGCAGGTAAAGAAACAGCCCCAGAGTCCGGTATTGGCCCATCCAATGTTGAAGGATTTGTACACGTGACACATGTCAGTCCCAAAAGCGCGTTCAGCGAGATACGGTGAATTGTTCTTGCCACCTCCTGTATTTCGATCATTCATTTTCATCGATTATTCAAACTCGATCATGCATTTTATCGTTAATTATCGATTTGACATTCTCTGGAGTCCTCGAGAAACTAATTTTTTATTCTTCCATATTTACGTCGATTATTTACGTTAAAAATGAGTTATCCTTGCCAAATGTCAAGTCCCAACAGCCAACTAGCTCTTTGGCTACCGTGAGGGTGCAGTGATCTCGACAGTCCGAATAACCCGGACCTTCGATCGCAATCGCCACGTGCCCAAGGGGTACGTCATCGTCGCGGAAACGTAGATCACTACCTACATTAAAAAAAAAAAAAAACATTTCTTTTCAATTCAATTTAAAAAAAAAAAATTTTATTTTTTATTTTTTATTTTTTTTAAATGTTGATCCAGCTCGAGGATTTTTTCAACAATTTACCAGAGTACCGGAAGCAGGGCAAACAAGGATAATCTTTCGGAGTACATTGCCCTTCGATCGGAGCATCGGCCTGACTCGTACCCACAAAATATTCGCTCGCGAAAGTTTGAATATCGGTAAAAGACGTGTCACCCGTTGAGATCATCGTTATCAAGTTAGGCTGAAAGAGACGAGTTCGAAAATTCTCGATTGCCTTCACCGACATGTTTCTGGCAAATATAAGAAATTTTTTATTCAATCAAGTGGAAAAATTTGTGTTTCATATTATTCTTTTCGATATTTCATACATAACTGCTTCTTGGGTCAATCTGACCCAAGGCGTTTTTTGAATCGTCGTATTCTGGTAAAAATTCTTTGTTTTTTTTTGTAGAGATGTTTTTATAGTTTTCGTAGTGCATATTGGGTCATTCGGACCCGGAGCGTTTTTCGAATCGTTGCATTCGGAAAAATATGCATTTTTTGTTTTTTTTTTGTTATCTCGAAATTTTATAAATTTATTTTATGATGGAAACGAAAATTAAATACCAAAATATTCGTCGCCATGAAAATCTAAACAGCCTGGGTCAAATTGACCCAGGAAAATTCCTTTCGCTATTTTATTTTAAAAAAAAATTTTTGACTATGGTTGTGATTTTTTCGACTCACTCAATTACATGAGTTTCAGGATATACGCTTTTTCCAAGATCAGTGCCCTGGTAGGCCATCGTTGGTAAATAATCCATCACAACTCTCTCGTAATGAGTTTCCATTTCGCAAAGTTCTCTCAACAAGATAGATCGTTCCGCAACTATGTCTTCCTCACCTTCGTAAGCGCAAAAATTGCCCATTAATTCTTTATTTTTTGAGCTCATTCTCCTAAGCGATTTAATTTTCAATAAGACTGCTTTGCTTACACGATATTCCGTTGATTATTACGTCAGCCATCAATTCTAAAATCGGTGCGACATCGTACGAAGGCACTGTCCCCCAAAAAATAAACACATCCCGCATCGCTAGCGCGCTCAACTTTGCCCCAGTCCGGTCCACGATCTCCGCTATTTGTTCTCGAGTTTTACATCGCGTTCTCTGTTTAATTATTAACGTTATTTCTTCCTCAAATCGTCTATCAGATGGGACAAGAAAATTATATATCACCTTGTTTTCTGACAATTATCATTTTTTTGCAACTCGAACTTTTCAGTGAAAAAAAATGGACGTAATGTTGTTTTTGTTTTTTTTTTCAATAAACCGTCACGACGTCGAGTCATCGATCGAGTTTAAATTGGGAAAACATGAAAATAACAATCGATACAAAAATAAATGAGATTTAGAAGAAATTGGGAAATTTGTTGGCTTTGGACTCACCCGGAACAAGAGATGTTCCATGAACAACGAAGCGCCACGTTCATCGGATCGTTCGTGGATCGATCCGGCGGGAACAATGAAGCCAACAGTAGTCACGAGAGAATTTTTTTTGTGTTCGCAGATTAATCTCATGCCATTTTTCAGGTCGACAAATTCCAGCGGATTTTCGGGAACCTCCAGATGTCCTTTGGAATTCCGTTCGCATCTCGAGACCCGAAAACTTTTCGACTGTAAAAAAAAAACAATTATTTTACAAAAAACGTCGATTTTTCGCTCGGGGATCGAAATATGAAGAAAAATTTCACGTACCTGAATTCCATTCGGTCTCAAATAACTTCTCAACAAATTTGACGTTTTTTTGAGCCACCACATGATTCAGCGTTGACAGGGCAAAAAAAATAGACGATCGTTCCTCCCCATTCTCTTTTTCATGCAGCAGCTCGGGGACCAAACAAATGACGAAATAAATCGGTTTTTTTTCTTCGCCGGAATCGATGCCTTATTTTCACCAGCAAGTGGAAAGCGAATGTATCGAAGTTTTGAAGGAAAAATTGTTGAGTCGTAGAATTCGAGGATAGTAAATATTTAATCTCAATTAATCCAGCTTCCCGTTTCTTGGCAAATACAATTTAGTATACATTGGAAACGTAGCGTCCCCCAAAATTGAGACAAGAATAATAAACGCCGTAATTGTTTTACAAAAATTTTATAATAAATACACTCAAAGTGCCGGAATTTCTAGTCGCAGTCACGTAGCTTTGTGACTAGTTTTAAGCAGCTGCCCAGAAAGACTCGATCGCGGGCATGGAATTTGAAAATATAAATTCTAAGATTTTCGAGTCCTTTGTCTCGAATTTTTATCTCGAAGAGAACGAGAAATTGAGAGGAGGGACGTTCGAGCACAAACTCACGTGCGTCTGCGTGATTGTTTCGTGAACACCAAGGTCACACGTCATTCGTAAACCAATTTTTGCCTCGTCGTCGTTTGAAAATGACTGGAAGGATCGTCCCCCGAAGAACGACCCAAGAATCTACTAGATTTTCATTGAATTCATTGCTCGGATTCAGCAATCGAGAAAATTGCGACGGAATCGTTTTCGCTCTACTCGAAAAAATTGATTTGTGTAAAAAAAACATTACAAAACAGAGAGTTCACGGATTTTCGATTGATTTCCGATACCGAAATAACATTATTCTACTCAACATTCTCGTCTCGTCCCGAGGACCTTTTCAGAATAATTTCAAGGTCGTACATGCACTCCATAAGAATCAACGAAGCTTCATTGAATTTTCTTACATTGCAAATCGTTCCGGAGCTTCCATCCGTTTCTTTTCTTTTCTCTTTCAACATTCAGGCCAATTGTCACTTGTCGGAGAACGCGGATATTATTGTTACGTCGGGCCTTATATTCTTGAACGCCAAAATTCCTTCTTTCGTCACCGAAGTCCCCGTCACGTCCAAATATTCCAGGGTACTCGCATGCAGCGCCAAATGTACAAGACTTAAATTCGTCACTCGAGAATAATGTCTGCAAAGATCCAACACATTTTTTATCTCCTAATTTTCATTGTCGCCGAAAAAAACAAAAAAAAATCATCGTTTTCATTGAGAATTCAATATCAAAACCAGTTTTTTTCTTCCTTCTATTAATTCAAAGTCGTTAAAGACATTCATGGATATAAAAGAATTATGAAAAAAAAACACGTGGTTAAATTGTCAAAAACGAAAATAAAAACGTTATTTTTCGAAAATTGACTTTCCGGAGCGTTTGTCCCCGTTTTCATTGAAAATTCAGTATCGAAACCAGTTTTTTTGGTTCCCTTTACCAATTCAAAGTCGTTAGCGAAGTTTATGAGTATAAAAAAATAAGAAAATAATTTTAGGAACGATTTTCTCATCCGAATCGAATCGAAGAAGCTTGCCGGTGAGACAAGGATATGAGAAGGAATGAGGATCGTTTAAATAAGGGACTGACCTCGCTACGAGAGATTTGAGATGCGGATGGTTCGAGACCCGTTCTTCTTCCTCGAGGATGTCATCCTGCGGGTTCTCGCCAGCTTCCCACACAGGAAATATAACGCGTCGATGTCGCGAGCTCGGTCGACCAAGGGCGCAGACTGCTCTGTCGGAAATGAGATACAGTTCCAAGTGGTTCCATCGCACATCGTCCTCGACTCTGTACTGGAAAATATTAAATTCGTCAGGTTGTCAGCCCCGGAATCCCACGAGTTACGCGGGCTAAGTCGAAAACATTCCAAATTTCTTTCATTTTCACATTTTGCCAAAATTTCATGGATAATTCGTTTGATTCTCGAATCTGCATGGACGAGCCGGTCGAAAACTCATCGAGGGAACAAAAATGATTATTTTTTTATTTTTACGATAATTGAAAATTCATGAAACGAAAAAAATAAATAAAAATTTCATAAAATTGAAAATTGTTTGCTGAGAAGAAAGTAATTGATTAATCGATTGATCAACGATCGGTCGATCGGTAGCTACCTGTAGAAGATTGGCGTCTTCGTAAACCGGTTCACCCACAAAATTATTATGATCCCCTTCGTGATTACGACTAAGGGAAGCTATTCGTCGGTGCACCAACTTTAAAGGGCATTCGAGGTAAATGTGAGTCAGGCTTTTTGTTGCACTGAAGCAGCAAATTTCACTGTCACCCAGTGACGTGTCCCGTACATCTAAAATCTTTTTAAAACCACACATTAATTGAAAAATACATTCTTTATCCCATATTTTGTAAATTTATAATTCCAGCCGTTCGTTTTTTTTACAAAGCAAAAGGAAATCTCGTTTCTTCCTTAAATATTGTCCAAGAAACTTGCGAATATTCGACTCGTGTGAAAACGATTTTTATTTTTCTTTTTTTAAGCGTATTTGGCTCGAGAATTTTGAATCTCTCAAGAAGACTTTGTTCTCGAATATTTTAGTTATTCTCGATTCGAGAAGTGTTGATTTATAAGAGAAACAAGGGAATTTACCTCGAGAGTTTTGAATCCGAATCTCGTAGCCAAACTAGCGTAGGCAACACATTCGGCCAACCTTTCGCACGAGTCCATTCTGAGTTCCTTGAGATTTGGTATTTTGCTAAGTACGAGAAGCGAATGTGACGTCACCCATGCACAGCGACTGAGGATTAAACACTGTAAAATGTGACGAGCTCATTAATTTCAACACAAAAATATGAGTGCCCATTATTTTGGAGATTGCTTTTGGTCTCAGCTCTTACAGTAAGATTTTCCATGTGGAGATTTATCTTAAAGAGGTACGTCCGGTCCGACGTAATATTGTAAAGATCGCATCCTTGCAGCGAGAGCTTCTCGACCCTTTCTGGAAAACTGGATATTTGTATCTGACAACAGGAGATCCGTGTTAAACAAATATTCTTCAAACCAATTACTGCTATTCAATCGAAACAACGATTATTTTTATTTGCACCATTGAAACTTAAAAATTGGTGCGTCTCTTCATCTTTTTCATTAAACAAACGATCAAGCGGCAAATGATGCTAATGGGTATTACCTCTTGAGTATTCATTCTGCAATCCTCGATAATAAGTTGCTTGAGATTGGAGCAAACGGTGCTGATGTTTTTGAGAAAATTCAGGCCGAATTCTGTCTTAGTTTCGAGATCCCCTCGTATCGCAATCCGCGTCGTTGAGTTTTGGAGAAATTTAATATATTTGTTCAAATCTTCGGTTTTCAAGGTCGCGTGACTACAATCTACTATTCTCCATAGAGTTCGATCACGACAGACTCTGTCCAGCCGTTTGCAGCACCTGGTGGAGAGAAAATTGCATCTGCAACGTTGCGGAGGTTCTTGCGGGAAACTTTTTCGTTTCCCGTGGGGGAAAAACAAATTTCACCAAAATTTCACTCGAGTTTTCAGTTTCTTCTGACGGCAAATGCATCGGGTTGAAATCGTGAGGGAAAATTATGTCGGAAATGGTAAACGCAAGCTGCGCAATGATTGAAAAAGTTTTCTTGTCTTTTTGTCAAACTTACAGACTCAGCGCCAACAAATCTTGAGGATGAAGATATTCCATGATATTGAGAAGGACGTCGTCTGAAAAATCAAGAAGATTGCCCTTCGACTGTGCGGAATCGGCTGGCGAGTCGTCTGTTTTGTCAATTTTTGTTCTTTTGTAGTCTTTGCTCCCCGACGGCTCTGGGGAGAGCGACTTGCTTCGTTTTGTACTCATTTTGCACCTACACCTGAGAAAGTCATAGTGGTTTTTACGAATTTGCCTGGAATTTGGATTTTCTTGAAAAATATTTGACTATTGTAATGTTGAGAATAACAATGGAAAATGATACATTCGACATGTGGATGAGGGCCCATTTTGCAAAAGGGAGGAAATTTTTTCCCAAATAATTTGGTTGGAAAAATCCATTTTTCGACCGGGAGGATATGGGAGGAAGAAAATGCGTCGATGATTTTCCGATCGTTTCTTTCGGGGAACTGTCATAAAAACTGCGTTTTGGAAACTCCACCGTTCTAAATTAGAACGCAAGGTTTGTGAAATGGAGGATTTTTTGGCCGAAACCCAACGAAATCTGCGCGAAGTTTTTGTATTTAGGCAAGTTTGGTTCTTTGTTCGATAGCATTTGGTAATTTGCATCTCGTGGATGAAGGAGTGTTTGGATTTTGAGGTTAAGCTTGAGCTCGTACGTTTATTTACGAGAAATAAGATTTTCCATCGCATTATTATAAATTAATAGGTGATTTTTTTTTTTTGCAAGTCAAACGAGCTTCGCCGATCGATCATTTCTAGTCGGACAATAAAAATCTCAAGTAGGTTGATGTGTTTACAGCAGATGAGGGGGAGGGGGCATTCTTGTCCAAGCAAAGTGACGTTCTCGCGATAACGCGGGTTCTATTAGAAAAAACGGGAGATGGCGATCACAACAAATTTTTTTACGTCAATTTTTTCTGTCGCGATTGTTCAATTTTTCCTTAAACACATTCGGTTTTCTCACCCAAAATTTCTTTATATATTCCCTACGATGTACTTTTGGCTATATATACGTCTATATATAAGAGAAATAAATGTATAACCTATAACATAAATATAGTGCACAAGCGGTCGACTCAGTACTTCCGGGTATTCTTACCTTGTTTTCGCACGACTCGGAAAAATCCTGGTGGATCAGTGGATCTCGAAGCAAGTTTAAACACACAAACGACGTATGAGGCGGACAACACTCGGCGAAATTGGATTGGGATACACACAGGTTACTCTCCCACGTATCAACCGTTCTCTTATATTCTCTGGTCGGCCATGTTACGGGGCCATTTGCGATCGCGCAACGAAACACAGTAACACGGGCAACTAGATATAATAAAATTCTGTCAACAATTATCCATTGTCAATCCCAACTGGTTAGTCTGGAGTTTCAAGATCCTCGTGCAAAATGATTCTCCTGAGTACGAAAAATAAGGACGGAAAAAAGTATCGGAACTGATTTCTGTATACGCGAGCGATATATAACATATATATTTTTTGTATCTCTATATATATCGTATGCGATTGAATTGAAAGATCGATCAGCATCCCAAAATCTGCTTCCCTGCAGAAAAACCGCAAATATGAGGAGAATTCTCATGCGACATTTTAAAAAGTCATTTTTCCGAAACCCTACTCTGATTTTCAGAGTAGGAAAAATTCGAATTTTCATCTCGCGGTGCTTCCAATAACTCCGACCTCCTCAATCTCGCCATTTATATTATTTCGATTCGTGAACCCCGCCAGGAGCGCTGGTGCTCGCATCACGAATAGGTAGCGGTATATATAAAAATTGATACATGATCCTTGACATTCATGTAAACAAATGAAATGATACTCGACATCGATAATGATGGAGGCTCTCAAGTTCTCTTTCGTGTCGTAAATTTTTCTCAGGATCTACGCAGTCACCATACGATTTTCTTGTGAATAATAATTAAACGATGAAAAAAATGGAGACCGCACAGACGTGACAGATCGGAACGTGTTGATTGGTGAAAATAGCCCAAAGAATAATGAGTCGATAACGAACTCTTAGAAAATGATTTCGGTAGAGCAAAATCCACGTGGGCGATGTAAATGAAAGGTTTATGAGGTTGATTCCAATAAAAAATGTTGTGACCTCAGGCATTTCCTGACGGAAGTCCGACATAATTGCGGTTGCTTTGTTTTTTCCCATGTGCATGGGAATCCCTGATAAAAGTTATCGCAATACGTATGGCGAGCGAGACTGCCGTAGGAAAAATAATGAATGATTCAAACGGAGGTTTCAGTTGTTCAGCAAACTTGACGGAAACGCATCGGAGTTTATTTCAAGTCGAATTTTTTGAAATCTCGTTCGGGAAGGTCTGTCTGACGGAAATTCAATATTTCTGTTCGCTACGATCGAACATTTTTCGAAAAAAAAGCAACAATTTCCCAAAGACGATCGGTAAAGTGCAAAAATGATATTTTTATCGTTGTGCCCGTATTTTTCATGAGATCAAAACGATAAACGAAAAAATAAAGTTTCTCCAATAATGACGAAGCGTCAGCCTGTCGAGGAAAGTGAAATGACTAGCGTGGACTTGACTCGCGTTGTGAGAGAAAATTTAAACGAAGTGGTTGCTGGTGAAAGTTCGTTAGACATTGTTGAGGAGCCAGTTAGTCCGGTCGAGGATCGGATGATCAAAGAAACGATCGTCACGATCGACACTACTGACAAAAGGACTCATCGCGGTGTAGCGAGAGCCCAGCATACGTATGCCGCGAAAAAAACAGTTGCTCAGGGAATGATGGACGTAGCCCTCATAACCGCGAACGCAAATCAGTTACGATATCTCGTCGAGTATCAACGAAATAGTCCAACTTTCTTTGTTAATGTTTTTCTCATTGTTGTCAGCCTCTTACTGCAGGTACTTAATTTTTTCTCTTCAATTATTTATAATCTCACTGATAAAATCCTTTGAACGAATAATGAGTGAATAATAAAAATTAAAAAATTAAAAAATGGCAACATTTGTGAGGGTTCGAGGCAATAACCTCAAAAAAGATCGTCCATTAACAAATCCCTAAACCCGCATGGACTTTGGTGTATATAAATGTAAGTGTGCGAATAAAAGGTTCAAAACACTTTTCAAGTGTGAGGCTTGGTCTTTCAGATTGGAGTGGGCGTGAGTCTGATATTCAAGGGTCGTTACGACATCCGGGGAAAGGGGAAGTCGCCACAGGCGTTAAAAATCAATAATTACGTAGTAGTGGCTGTTTTTTTGATAACAATAATAAACGTGTTCGTCGCTTCGTTCAGCGTGTCCTCGTCATCGGTGTCGAGTTTACCTTCAGCGTCGTCGGTGCAACGACTTCCGGTCTGAGCCGGAAGTGTTTCGGAAACGAAAAGTGGCCGGACATCGTCGTACGAGCTGCTCAATAAGCCGCCATAATATTTATACGAATGAATCATTATTTAAGATTGTTGTTAATTATTTGACTGTAAAATGTTCGTTTTTAATCAAAATAAATAAATTGAGTTCGGATTTCGGGCGAAGGCGGGAATCGAACGAAATAATGTTTGTGTATATGTGACACATGAGATGAAGGTGCATGGTTATTGGTTCGCTCGAAAGAGGGGGTAAAGTGGCACGCGCTCTGTAAATAGTGCACGAACCGGGGACGATCGTACGAAAGATCAATGTGTACACCTTGAATATCGCCATCTTTCGTGTTTTTTTTTCTTGTTTCATATTGAGCCAATTTAGAATATCGTTGCTGTCAGACAAGGACGAGCATGCCGAGGTATATATGTAAGAAGGAAAATGGATATACATAGAGTCATATTCGTATGCACGGTTGGGTGGGATATTAGCGGAGAGGGGGGAGGGGGATGAGGGAGCGGATGGGCGGGGGCATGAAAAAGCTCGTCGCGAACGTCGTGGTCGTTGGTCGTTCACGACGTCGAAACAAATGTAAGTAAGCGCGTCTGTCTTTGCGCACTGCGGAGAATCGGCTCGGACGTCAAAAACGCCTCATCTCGATTGATTATCCGAGTTTTTGTTATTGTTTTTATTTTTCTATCAAAACAGACAGGCCGAAAGTGCGAGAAACGTTTGTAAAGCTTTTTTATTCCGAAGGAGATCGCAGCAATGGGAAAAGGAAAAGGTAAGCAGTGTGTGCTCTCAAAACAACAAATATACCCCGCGCATACACAGTTATTTATATATTCCTGCGTTTGACGGACATTTCGTAAACGTAACCTTCACGCTTGACCTTGGCTCGCCGAATATACGTAGCGTTTGCGTAACCCCAACGAAAACATTGCGCTTTATTCGTCAACCGACATGAAATTTTGTGTTTTCGTGTTTTAGGTGGCGGTGGAAAGGGTGGAGATGTGAGTTTATTGATTAACTGTTTCCGTTAATTGTCAATATACGTATTTATGGATAAATGCGTGCGTGTATCTGTGTGTGTGTGTGTGTGTGTTTGTGTGTGTACGAGTGAAAAAATATTCGAAAAAATGTGTAATTGGACGAAAAATCAAAATAATAATATAGAGAGGCTGAAACAAAAATGTTTGATAGAAAAAAGGTGCACCCGCGAGCGGCGGAGCGTCCGGTGGAAAAGGAGCCGACGCCAAGGCGGACACGAACAAAAATAAAGGCGGCAAAAAGGGTAATGATCGTTTTTTCGTCTGTTGTCTTGCCAATGTCGCTGTGTATTTCGACGGTTATTCCAGTAGTGCGTTTCGAAGATGGCTGGGTTTGTAGGGCATTCGCCGTAAAACGAAGATAGACTCCGGAATGCCGCGCGCAAAGAAAAAAGAATTAAGACTTTTTCGAGTACAGTTTTGAGATATTTTAATTCGCAAGTTTCAGCTTTTCCGATATTCGTTCGATCCAACCGAGCCGATTATCGTTACAGGTGGAAAAAAATGATGTTCCTCGAGCACACGAAGAGGATTAATGTTACGAAGCGTATTTGGACCACTTCTACCTCAACGATTCCCCCCTCCCTTACCTCCAAATCCTCGATACTCGAATTATTTATGAATTTCGTTGAATAAAGAATATTAAATTATATTTCTTCGACTCGTATGCGTGACTTTTTTTTCCCACCAAAATTTCCATTTCTGCTTTTGTCGATCCGTGAATCGGGCCCGGCCTCGTCCGGCTTTCCTCGCACATTCCTTCATGTTTGATAACCAAAAAAATGGGAAATAAAATTTTTTCACCCCTCAAGCGCACAGGCTCGGGGTTGACCTTGAACTTTTTTTTTTTTTTTTTTTTTTTTTCATGGAATTCGGGCGCTTAAAAACTGAAAGATTCAAGGTCAAATCATCGTTCGACCATGATCAATTTCTACAAGATTTATTAAAAATCGAAATACAAAGTTTCATCACACGCGTTTACACTAATTATAACTATTTAATTGAGCAAAAGTTTACAAAGGTTTAATACTCGTGAGTCTCTCCGATGAGAGATCGTAGCGATAAAAATAACGCACTGAAGCGTCCTCCGAAGCAACAATTTTCAAGCGGCACTGCGAAAAGCGAGCTCAAGAATCGGCCCTTCGAGTGCTTCGCTCGACCCTACGCACCTCCTGTCGGGTCAATCTGACCCAAGGCGTTTCCAAATCGTCGTATTCCGGTATTTACCGAAAAATACATATTTAAACATTTTTTGCATTTTTTTTTTTGCATATTCATGCATTTTTTGTTTTTTTTGCATATTTATTAAAAAATACGTTTGTTGTTTTTTCGCCTATTTATTTGAAAATGCATTTTTATGCTTTTTTTCCATATTTATTTAAAATTGTATTTTTTGTTTTTTTGGATATTTATTCAGAACGCATATTTTTGCTTTTTTTATTTTTTTGAATTTATTTGTAGGCTAAAACGAAAATGAAACGCCAAGACATTCGTTGCCGTTCATTGCCGAAAGAATAGGCGAGCAAAAATAGTCGGGGTCAAATTGACCCAGTGTGTACTCGAAGGGTTAATCAATGCGCATCCTGCAGTGCGAAAGACGCTACGACAACGTTGATTATTACTGTTAGTAACATTACAGCGAGGCTTATGTCGTTCCACAATCGGGCCCTCGACTGGTCCGCCTGTCTGTTCAGGTTGTATACCGAGCCCAGAACGATTAGGATCAAACCTTGGACGATCTTTTTTTCGATATCGTAAACCAATGACAAACATGCAAAAAACAAAAAATCAAGAAAAAAGAAACCAAAATTCAACTAACCTCAAACTGACGAGCCAATAAAATCATAAAATTAATGGAAAAAAAAAACAACAACATAAAAAATATCCGTCGGTGTGTCGATAAAAAAAAAAAATTTACCGGAAGTGCCTGAAAAATCACATTTTTGCGATCAACGACTCACACGAGATCCGAAAATAATGGAGAAACTCCCGAGACGGCGGTTTTCGTCAACAAATCAACTTAGCACAAAAAAAAAGAAAATGGCCGCTATCGAGAGAGCGGAAATTATTCAGACACCTTTTTTCCCAGGTCCGAAAGTTTCGGAGGCTTGTAACTATAGTCGATGTTGAATCCAGCGATAATTACGTTAACTAGACTTATTAAGAAAATTCCTATTAATATTATGTCGTTTATAATGATGGCGGCTCGTTGGTCGCGGCGACGATTGATGTCCATACTACCCAGGATTATGAATAAAATACCAACCAGTACCTAAACAATCGTTTTGCCCGGTTTGAACACCAAAAAACAGTCACTCCCTCGGCAACAGAGCGAATTGATCCAAAATTTCGTAACGCAGGTGATTCAATAAATAAATAAGATAAACATTGAGATATAAATGGAAAAATTATAGTCAGAATTGACCCGTGGAATATAACTCAGTCGCGCTCGATCCAATTGGGTCAAAGACCGTGATTATTATGTTTATTAAGAACACAGTGAAGCTTAGAGCGACTCTCGCTGTGCCGATCCAATCAATCGACGCGGAGTATCGCGCATCCTCCATTTTTCGATCCCTCATGAGATTCAATGACAGAGATAATAGGCCGGAAATTATCTACGCACAAGTTTAAAAAAAACCTTTTTTTTCTTTTTTTTACAATTAATAAAGCCTGCGAGACTCAAAGTGGACCAATTGGCGTGAAATTATATTGTCGTGCGCGAGTGAAACAGCCCCGAGAAAAGTTTTGTGCTCGAGTGTGCGAAAAACGTGAATTTTTTTCGTTCTAAAAAATATTTCCTTTTGTCGTAACGATTTTTTTATTTTTATGCGTGAATTCCTACGGCTAGGCACGTTACCGAAAACTCACTATTCTACGGGTTTGTTAATTCGTTATCGGAATAAAAATAACACGTCATATCGTACCTGCAATGCTATGGACAAGCAGACGAGAGTCAGAGCGAAGATGTAAAATTGATAAGCTTCCCCAATCTGTGGATATATCGAAAGGAATGTGTACGAGCTCAGTTAATAAAAATGTTCATGTTCATCAGGTTTGCGAAAATAATTTGGAAAAGTTTGATTTCTATTGCTTTTCGAGGACTTGATTTTCGAGAAATAATATTTTGGGACGCGGGGCATAGAACGCTGCGCAGGGAAGGATGCGCAACGCGCTTCACTCACCACCAGTAAATTTTTCAGTTGTGTCGCATTCGCTGCCAACAAAGCGACGTCGAGCATTCCTTGCGCGATCGTTTTCTTCGTCGCGTAAACGTTGATGTTTTCTGGTTTACGCTGCAATTCAGAAGACGCGCGGTTAATGTCGGAATTGAGGGGAAGTTAATGAATTTTTGGGAAACAGAGAACATCTGTCGATTTCCTCGTGAATTTTGTGAATTTTTCTAACCCAAGGGTTTGGAAAGTCCGAGCCCGAGTCGAAACCACGAAACTGTTTTTCTTCCGAATCACATGATCGCTTGTTTCTTGATTTATTTTTCCCGGAACGAGCATTAGCGTTTCCTCGATTGTTGCCTGAACCGTAGTCGTCGGGATAAACATCCAAACTATAATTTTTCGCTCCACTTCCTCGATCGTTTTCCTCTTCGCCCCGGTCATCGTCACTTTTCACGAAAGACTCGAAACTCGGTGCTGTCGGTTTCTCACGATTTTCAATTTCTTCCGTTCCGACGTGATTGTCGATCGAAAATTCCAAAGGATCGACAAATCGCGTTACTGCTTTATTCAGGGGATTTTCTTGGCTGTCCGAAGCACTTTCGAGGTCACGTCCTCGTCCGTTGAATTCGTCGGTGCTGGCGCGTGTTATACGAGGCGGCAAAGGTTTATCATTATTCTCGGGAATACCGGGCAGAAAGGTCGCGAAACCCGGATTTTTGGCCATTCCGGAAGAACCGCGACAACGCGATTTAAAAAACGTTCGTTTTTATTTCCGCCCGTGTAAAAAATCGACAACAATTCTTGGAATACGGTCGTGGTCAAGTCCGCACTAAGAAAAAACATCAAATCAACGCGATTTAATCTCCTCGTCACGAAAAAGAAAACATCGAAGATAATCACGCGCATCACACAACGAACAACGGATTTTTTTTACCCCTTCGCAAGACAAAGATTGCACGGGCTTATCATCTCCACCGATTGGTCATGAATCTTTGTCTCTTCGCTTCGATTACTCCTGCCATGTCTCCTCGACCCGAAGCACAATAACTCAGTCCCACATTTTTCTCTATTTCTCGATATTCATCGACTTTGTTATAAATTCGTGAATCTCGGAATTTTTGCTCACCGCGAATAATTCGTTTTCGTTTCATTTTTCCATCACTAAAAAGTGCATGATGTCTCGGTTATCGTAAGACCATCAGTAGCAATGTCGAATTTTGTTCCAAAATACGTGAACACGTCAATGATGCGGTCGGAAAACGTTTCCATGCTAAAAATTCTTAGAACGCATCTGCTCTCTGAGCGAGAGTCCGCGCTACCCGACAGAACCGAGAAAAATGTTTATTTCGTCGAACCTGCGGCGTGTTTTGAGCGTTCGATTCATGTTTCTACAAATTGATGGGTCACTTGCAAGTGTGATACGTCATTCCGAATGGCAAGAGGAAAAGATGTAATTGATTGACATCATTACGCTAAAACCGCGATTCCCCATGACTCGCTTAGCTATTATTTATCGTGTCAAAAATAAAATACGTTACAGGAGCCTGTCCAAATTATTGTAATTTGTAGAAGAGTTATTTTCTCCTTTCCCCCTCCTGTCCTCGACCCCAAACAATGGAATTCGAATCCGACTTGAGATTCGCCGGTGTCGCAGAACACCGCGAATCAGGTAGCAGTTGAGGTTATAAAAAAAGAAGGTGAGTGAAAAAAACTTGCCTGATTCGTCATCCCGTTCTCGGAAAAAATCGGTGCGATCGAAATTCCCGCCATGGCTCGTACTCTATGGAAAAGCCTGCTGATATTCGGAATGATCCACCAGACCATCGGACACTCAGGTATGAGTCATGGCGTAGCGAAGCGCGTAGAATTCAAGATTTTTTTGTATTTTTCGATCGAAAAGTGTTCTTGAGGGGAAAAAAAAACAAATAAAAATCGCGTTTTTGGAGCTGCGGTAATAATCGACGTTTATTCGAGCGTTTAGCTCTATTGTTATGGCAGTGGGCAATATCCATGGCAACAGTGTGCACGAGGCTGTACACACGACAGCCCAGGTGGCGAGATCTGAAAGTAAAAATTCAAGAAAAAACAAGTGGCACGCTGTTAAATCCTCCGATTCGACTTTATTTCCTTCGATAATGCAACATTTTTGGTTTTTAGTGTTTTTTATTCATTTATTTTGTTGCCATATGATTTGTAGGTGCGTTTGGTACGCGAAATATAAAATTAAAAAATATCGTGTATACCTAAGATGAGTGCGAGTTGCGCGGAGGCGTGAATTTTCTTTCCCTCCCCTCCCCCGTTATTTTATCTCTCTCCCTCCCTCTTAAAGGGCGATATTAATTATTTTTTTTCGATTATCACGACGCAGGAATATGGCACGTGATTAATGGATTGGAAATAGTCGTAGATCGAATAAACAACGAATGGGCCAACAGTTTACAAAGCATTTCGAGTCTCTTGATTAAAAAATAATTAAAAAAAAAAAAAAAAAATCTGGTTTCCATAAATCTTTTTTTTTTGCTTTTTTTAAGAGAGCGACGACGCGGGCGCTCTCGGAAAAACGAATAACGTATTAAATGTTGAAAAACTTTCGATAAATCGGCACGGTGCGGTACTTTTATTATTTTTTTCCTTTTTTCAACTCATTGGCGATCGGTTTTGGGCGATCTGTGAAAAGCGTTAACGCGGATTTATGAGAAATCATGAACTTCGAGATTGAAAAGGAAAAAAAAGGAGAAAAAATACGTTAAATCTGTACATTGTTGCCCGAAGGTTTTTCTACGTTGATCTACGATGGAATTCGAAATAAAAGGCTTTTCCTGTCAGGATAACGTGTGAAATGAGGGAAGAAAAAAAATGAAACACATTGGAAAGAAAATCTCAAAGTTTGATGCTTCAAATTCGGTCTTCTGATTAAAAAGTAATGATAATAATAATAAAAACGCTAATCTCTGCTCCGGTGAGAATATTTCCGCGTTGAAGAAGGAAAAGCATTACTTTTCTACTGTACATTTTTGCGTCTCGGGATGTTTTTTTCTTTTTTCTTGTTATTTTTACAAAACTTGACTCTCTGGAGCGGATCGATGTTTTGAATCGAGACTTTTGGGCGGTTTCCTCTCGGTTTTTTATCGTCATTTAGAAAGTCGCTTTCATCTTTTTAATTTCTTTGTTTTTTTGCAGCAGCAGCAACTTTTCTTTCTCGAATTCTTCTTTGTCGTCAATTCGCTTCGAGAGACGTTGGCCTAGGCTGCGCTTGCATAGAGAGTCGTTCGTTGTTACTTGGCTTCAGAGGAGTCGTACAGCGCGCCGCGTCCGGGAAACGCTCGTGATATCTTTCCAATCGCAAATATTTAGCGGTCACCAATTTACCTGCAATTTTCATTTTCCATCGAATTTCGAAGCAAAAGAGACAAAAATATTCCAAGGAATGGATATCGCAAGATTCGTATCCAGTGAGAACGAAAAATCGATTTTTCTTTTGGATTTTAATGCAAAATCGGTTTGGAAAGGATTTTGGTTTTTGAAATTTAAAGAAAAATTGATGGGAAATGGATTTTTCGTTGGATCTCAACTGTGCAAACTTTAGTGTCAGAGATCCTTGCATACCATCGAACCAGCAGCCGTGAAGCGATCTGCAAGCCTTTCCAGCATCTTCCTGGGAAAAGCATTTCATGTAGACGCAACCCTCCCGACTTCCACGATCGACTCCTATGTGCAAAATGTTAACAGCTTCCCCACATTTCTCCAGAATCGCGTCCTGTACTTTTGTTTCCCAATTGTCCTCGAATTCACTGGAAATCGAGAATTTTTCATTTTTTTTTTGGTATTTTCATTGGATCTTTCGTATACGCAGACTAAATTGTATAGAATTACTATCGCATTATTGTTCCGTGACTCTATATCGTGCACCTAAAGAATTTCACGAAATAGTAATTTTTAATTCGTCTTCAATTGAAAATAACGAGATCTTTGACAATTTTCATTCAATTTTGCATAAAAAATTAGTATTTAATAAAATCTCTTTGAGGTACAAAATGGTTCCAGGCAACCATGGTGTCATCGTCATTTTTGATAAAGTTTTCTCTCTCTCTCTCTGTATCTTTTTTTTTTAACACATTAATTTATCGACATTTAGACCTTATTGGGAATGTGGTCTCGGATACTCACACATCTGGATCGAACATATGACGGATTTTGAGACACGGCGTCGGGGACCAAGTGAGACTGTTGACCGAGCCTTCCATCGTTTCGAAGGCTTGACCTTGCCATACTTTCGACTTTTTGCTGAACAACAAACTTTGTGAGTTGGATGTGTTCATAATATTATTCGGTAGCCAGCGCCAAACGTGGAATTCCTCGCCAGCAACTTGTTGCACTTCGCGTCGTATTCTTGAAAAATGGAGAAAAAATATTAATTTTTTTTTCAGTTTTTTTTCTGTTTTTTTTTTTTTTTTCTAATTAGAAAATCGTGATCGCGAAAAAACTACTTCCGGAATACTGCCGAATGATTTTATCACCTCGATTCATTTTCGTCCAGAAATTTGACCGCTTTTTCCCACAAGGCAGCCATTTTTTTGCGATCCTTTGGAGGTATGAGATTGTCACGAACGTGATTGATAGCGAGATAACTTTCTTGCGTACCACCGGGGCTCGTGGTGCATGCATTTTGATGATGCATCTCGACCATACTGATGATTTCGCTGACCAGTTGAAAAACTTTTTTCTCTGCGCTTTTTTTGTACGAGAGATACCAGCGAACGATTGTGTGGCCTCCGAGAAAAATGGCGACTCCTGTGAGGGACATAAAGATGCGAGAGTGAGAGCTCTGGACTTTTTGGCCTTCGTTTCGTCGTCGAAATTGTGAATTTTTTTGTTTGAAAACGAGTTTTTTTTCGTATCGAGTAAAAGTTCGACGTACACGTGACGCGTGTGCGTTTTCTCGTCAATTTGGCTCTAGAAATTCGGAGCATGCAAGAGAAATTTCCTCCAGTTGACAAAATTCACGTTTTTTTTTCTTTTCGCATGCATCGTTCTAATTTTTTCCAATTCGCTCTGATTTTTTTCTCTACTCGGTTCAGTCGTACTCGCCCAATAAGGTTTCAGTGATTAATTTACCCATGACGATGATCACCATCGTCGAGAATACCATGAATAGTTTTTGCTTTATCAAACATTTCATCGGTAAATCCGGACTCGATATTGTCATACCGAGCTTACTGTCCAGACGGGTCTGAAACACTTTTTCCTGCAAACAAAAATTAACGACCCAAATAATCAAATATTTTCCGCTCGTTTTAACGAAATATTGACATCGAATTCAAAGTTTGTTTTTTTTGCTTTTCCAGATATGCATCGTGCTTTGATTTTTCTGCAGAAACTCACCATGGAATCCAACAATTGATGATCATTTTCATCACCAACTTCGATCAACGAAATTCCCCACTTGGGATTCCCGAATACGAGTAACTGTGCGTTGTGCAGGTCACTGGTTACTTCCAATTTGGTCTGTAAGTCAAAAATTCGAGTCTGAGCATCTGCATGAGGAAGAAACTTGATAAAAAAAAAACAGGAAAAAATGCAAGATTCGCTCAATTGCTTGTCGGATTCGTTCTGGACAATAATTTCAGGGAGAAGCGATTGGTCGTTGTACGAAAAAAATAATATCGACGAAACTGAAGGATTGTAGACGAAAAATAAATAAATAATGGATCGTACCGCTTTGTCGTTCCTGAACAATTGGATGATTTCGTTGTCGGTCAAGTAAGGCAGTTCTCCGTTATCCTCGCAGACGGAATCGACAGCTTTTCTCATCAAAATCGGTCTCAGCTTAGTCAACAATTGTATGACGTTTTCGAGATTTTCCTTGAGCAGGCAATTAACCCCAGGTTTGTCGTGATCCGACATGAGGCACAGTGGAACGTTGCTATCTATGAATTGTCCAAAGAAAACCAAAAACAAAGAAAAAAATATTGCATTGAAAAGCTCGAAAGTGTAAAAACTCCAAAAACTGAAAAAAATCGATCGGAGACAATAGAAAATCACTGATCGATACATCGGAATGAATTAAAACAAAACAAAAACAGTAAAAAAATGTATAAACCATATTAAAAGAGAAAAAAAATCTTTCACCACGAATAGACGAAAAAAACCACGAGACTAATTAAAATATGGGAAAAGGAAAAAAAAAGTTTTCCTACCGGAATCACCAAAAAGCAACACCGTTTATTTAACACAAACAACGCTTACAGATAATTGAACATTGTTTTTCTTTGCTCGCAATAACTCGCACTCGTTCGAGCAAGTAAATATTTAATTTTCATTATTTCCCACGGAAAAAAAAATATAAATCCATACTTCGTATAATGTTCAGTTATAAAATACTAAAAAAAAAACCCAATAAATATTAATATTATTACTGACAACGATACAATGGATAATTTCAATAGCAAAAATATTTCGAGCGTACGTCGACGAGTTTCTTGACGAATTACAAGTTTACTGCGAAATATCATTTCTCCTCGATTCAACGTACGCTCCCATCGATCATCTCCCAAAAAAGTTACACAAATAATAAAAACAAAAAAAAATGTTACCGTCACCAAAATGTTCAAGATTTTTACACGAGTATCAATTTAATTTTATCTTCAACGATGTTTATATAAAATAAATACTCATATCTTATTAATGTCGTTCATTAACCTCACATTAAAGTTAATATCAATTTATAATCGCCTGGATTATAAATTAATATTGAAATAATTGTAATTTAAATGTTAAAAGTGATAAAATAAATTTCTGGTGAACTGGTGTAAATTGGTAATAAAATTGGTTATATGTCGAAATACCTACCCGTTGAAAGGGCCGGAAAATTGTCTGTTTTTCCTCCGAGTCCAAGATACATTACGGCCAGAACTCCGAAAAAAGCTGCGAGCACAATCAACAAAATCATCGATATCAAATTGTGGTTGTTTCTGACTTCCTCTTTGCCGTTCGCCGACAGTTTGAAAAGACGATTCACCACGTCGCGAGAACGGTCGTTCGACGGGCCCACGAAACGAGAACTGCGAATCAAACGGGAGCACGTTTTATTGGAAATAATGGAAATTCCACAATCAGTCAAGACAAGAAGGAACTGTGTTTTATTTTATTGATATTATTAAGGATTCTAGGACGTCGGGGTCCCTGAGACCCCGACCATCGAATTTTACAAAGTCCGCAACGTTCGGCTCCAACGAAGAATACTTTTTCTATTTATTGTTTGTTCGAGTTCAAAAATCTCGATAATTTTCGCACCGATTTTTTCATTGGATCGTAGAAAAAATGTTGTTTCGAAAAAGTCGAATTTTGTTGCATTTGCAACGACGCAAACTTCAAAACCGTGAGTATCGGTGGAGAAGCCTTGGGATTAGTAAAAGGGATAAATTTTACCTCGTGCTCGGTACCGAATAGGTGGATCTTAAAGTGGAAAAATGGCAATTTGTATCACCGTCTTTCGTTTCCGGTGCGCCTGGAGAACGTAATATAAACCCTAAAAGAACAGAAAATTCACCGAGTTGAGGCGATTCTTTAAAGTCTTTTTTAAAACTGTATTTAAGCAAAATTCACACAAATTACTTCGACAAGAATTAAGATTCTCTGCAAAAATCACAATGGATTGAAAATATGCGGAACGAAATTCAGATTTTTAATTTTGTTCCCCGAATCCAGTTAGAGGCTGAAAAATTCAATGAGCAAATTCTCTCGTATTCAAAGGAGAAAAATAAATAAATAAATTTAAAAATTAAATATTTCAATGAGAAAAAATGAAAGATCATTTTTGATGGTACAAACCTTTCAAGGTTGATCTGGTGGTCGATGGTGCGTTAATGGTGGATCTTGAGCTCAATCTCCTTGTGAAATCAGACAAAAAGGGAGTTTCATAATTAGCCAAAAGATTATCAACGTGGAGATCATCTTTTTTGTAGTTGGATTCTTCTCTGACAGGAGCGATGGGTGAGAGTTTGGCATTGAACGGGGGAACGACGTATTTTTCTTTTTTCGCGGTGGGTGAATTTTTGTTTCTCAGTTCGATGGACTTGAGTTCAGTCTCGAGGGAGTTGCGATCTTCGTATTTGGTGTTGTTCCACTTGTTGAAATAAATTTTTTTGCTGGTGTCGTCATTGAGGTCGGAATCGGAGCCGGTTTCGAGGCCATCCGTTCCGCCGCTCGTTTTGTAACTTTTGCTCGTGAGTTTCTTCGTCACGGTCTTGGTTACCGATCTCGTGGACGACGAACTCGAAGGCATTTCGTCTTGAGTCTCCGGAGTTTCCTTGGGCTCCGAATTTCTCGAAGTTTGAGTTTTCCTCTTGCTCGGACTGCGCGGCACAACCGCCGCTACCGCAACCGTCGCCATTGCCGGTGGCGGCATCGGGTTTGCCATTGTTTGACGACGAGCGCTTGCCGCTATCGCTTTTTTCTTTTTGCTCGCATTCAAGGCTGTGTCATCGTCCGTCTCGTCGCTGCTGTATCTATAATAAAAAAAATAATGCTCCGTAAGCGACAAGGAGCCAAGAAAAATTGGCCGACTAGGAAAATATTAATTTTCATAGCCTAGATACACTGTGACTATTATTTCCAACGTATTATTCTGTGCCGATTAAGATTTGAGGTTCCTGCCAATGTACTTGAGACGGGACACCGAAGATCCATCAAAATTTCAATTTCGTATGGGTGAAATTATTTTTTCATGAATTCCGTGAGACAGGTCAATGTCGCTGAGTTGCAAAAATGAAAATAATGGTGCCGGTGGGATTTTGTTGGTGCCATTTAGTCTGTAATTATGTCGAATCGTTGCTGATACCAATTTTCATAGAATCATAACCAACGATCGTTTTGGTCGTTCGTTAACAAAAATATTGAGCGATTTTGTTGAGATCGAGTTTGCCTAAAAGTATTTCGAATCATGACGCGATCGGAATAATGATAATGATAATGTAACTAGAGAAGGAAAATATAAAGAGTGGAATGAGAGGTTGAAGTGGAATTGGAAATCAACAAGTTGGATGTAACTGATGAAAGTTGGATAAATTTTAAAAATGATGATAATCGTTTGGATGGAGTGCGTGGTGGTATTATGTAAAACGGTATTTTGGGAGGCAATGAGTGGAAGAGGGGGGAAAAAAAGAAAACGGTTTCGAAAATAAATGTGATATTAGCCGGGAAAATATGGGAGAGCGGTCGCGACGAGGAGCGGCGAAGCGAGGAGATTGGTCGAAGCGCGAGGGACGGGGACGGGGAGAGGAACGGGAGCGGGCGGCAAAAGAGGCCGAGGGGTAAGAGCGTTACCTGGCGGCGAGTGAGTGTCTCGATCCCGCGCCGCCCCGTGTCTCCATAAGATTTTTCAGCTTCTTGACAAGAATTTTCCTGGTGGTTTGAGTTACCGGGCCAACGGGATAACCGTATTCGGCGAGTTTCGTACGAAGCTCCGAGTCGGTTAGCGAATCAACCGACATTTTGCGCGTTGTTGAGCGAATGGAAAGAAAAAACACACGAAAATCGAAAGCGCGAGGAGAAAAAAATGGAAAGAAAATATCGCGAAACACTGAACGATGTAATCGACTCGCGGCGCGTACGATGAATAAGAGACACCGGTCGAGCGATTTCGCCGCTCTCGAAAACGAAGACACAAACGTGCGTACTTAAAGAACGACAAAAAATAGGACAAAAAACGTTCACGAGGGCCCACGCGATTGTACGATTACGTGGGACGCTTTTACGCGACAACCCAACGTATATTTTCACCAGTTTTTCTTCTTTTTTCGCTTCTGTATTCCGTCTCCGTGCTCTGTCTGTCTCTCCCTCTCTCTCACACACACACTATATTCCACACACGCACTCCCGCGCTCGTTTTTTCTTTCCCTCCGGTTGACTCTCGATCGTCTCTCGGCGAAGCTTGCGGCGGCTTTACGCTTAACTCGCGTCTCCCCATGCAACGTCGCGACGTACGAATTGCAAACCCGCTTTCCCCAATAGCGCGGCCTCCTCCTCTCTCTCCCAGCAGTGCTGCCAACTCGCGTCTCATTTCTGGTATCTTTTGCCCGCGGAAATATATATAATACCCGCCGCGCTCTTCGCGCGCGATACTTCTTTGTTTTTTCGAACAATATTTTCAATTTATATCTCAATCCATGTGCTCCAGATGCGGCGATCCAGAATTTTTCAAATTCTTGCATAAAGCGAAAACATTTATGGTTTGATTGTGAATGCACGGAAAATTATTTTTTTAACTGATACAGAGAAGCTTATCAAAAATATCATTTTTTTCTCGCAGTTTTATTAAAGATTAAAATTAAGTTGGATCTGTTAACCTAAAATAATTAAAATCTATCAAAAAGATTTATATTTCTTGGACGTTGCCTAGAAGCGCGAGCAAACGCAACAAAAAACACTTTTTGAAATGAAATACGACGGGTAATAATTTGAAATTCGTACAGTCGCAGAGGAGAACAGAAAAAGTGCATGAGGAAAACAAAAGTGGTGATCTGACCATGTAGTTATTCACCGGTCGTGTTGAACGCTGAAATAAAATTTACTTCACCATGGACATAGCAATAACGCTAAAATGATGGCGAGGGGCTGTGTTTATCTAATATATGGAATAATATACGAACGTTTGTCAGCGCGCAAGGTACGCGCTATGTTGCAGCGCAATCCACTTTTCCATCGGTCGGTAAATCGAACAAATGTGAAAAAAACAATAACATTATTTTATAATTGAATAAATTTCCATAAATTGATGTGTAATTACTGGTCAAAGGCAATGTGTGTTCGGAAATGAGCTGAAAACGTTTCATGCATTAATTAATGAGAATCACGATGAGACGTTCGAATCGCATTTTGAATAGAGAGCGCCGTCTTTTTTTACCAACAGCCCTTCTCCCGCGGAAGGATTTCCGCACCCCGCGAAAGGTCCAACGTAACATATGATTTGAGAGGAAATAAAGAATCCATGACAAGGTTACGGGGATGAAATGAATGCGGTGAATTTGGGGGGTGAAGGAAAGGGTTGAAGAATCCAAGAGGATCGTAAGGAGAAGTTGTTAAAAAATTGTAAAGATGTGAAATAACTTTTCACACATTATCGACGAGATACTTTGGGTAAATGCCGTAAATTACGAAAAAGACAGCGTGTGTGTGTACCCGCGTGCGTGCATGTATATGTTTATCTGTGTGTTGGCGCGCGTGCGCGTGTGTGTGTGTATGTGTGTGTCAAGTCGGCGGAGGAATGTGGCACTTCAAAATGGCTGCCAGTTACTTTAGTAATTTACGGGTGTATCTTTCTTTGTTGTCGATGACTTAATTCGCCAACTTATTTTAATTCGATAGTCGCTAATCGGCGAAAGGTTGTTTCGTCGTTTTACGTTGGTTCGTCGGGGTTTCGTGGATTCAACAAATGTAGTGAAGGTGCGCGAATGAGTGCACCGTTTTTACCCCAGAACGTAATATGCTCGGGTACGACATACTAGCATTCCCGTCCTCCTCTTTCTTTCCCTTTTTCCTCCTCCACTTCTTCCTCTCCTTCTCGTCGTCCTCGTCGTTTTAATTATTTCCGATCATTCGCCATTATTTATTCCATTGAAACAATTACGACCAACAATAAGGATAAACAAACGAGAATAAAAACAAATAGAAGAAATTGTTCGCGTCCAGCCCCGACGATGTTTCCATTTTCGTTCACATTAAAAACTCTCATACAGTGTCTCCACTCGTGCATAGGTTAGATCGAGCTTTACCCTCAGGACGATACTCTACCTTGTGCTTTCGTTTCCTCATTTCTTATCATTTTTCGTTCGATCCTCGTCGCCTCGTATCGAGGACCCGTCCGATTTCTTTTCGTAAGTATTCCTCGGTTTCTCCTCGCATCATTACATTCGCATTCGGGCATGAAAAATACATCCAAATGACAAAAAGAAAATGTCTTCCGTTCGATCACGAATGTCTCTCGAGAATCTCCAATTTGTCAAGCTATCCACGCTATCCACTCATTTTTTTCATCAATAAAGTCTCTAAGCACATCTTCGAACACTAACGATCAAGTATTATTAAAAATGGGAGAAAAAAAAATGAGCGTTCAAAGTAATTTTCCTTCCACAGCGATATTTTCCCAATTCATAATTGTCATTCTTTTTTTTCCATCGTTTCATTTGTTTCTACTAATTTTCATTTTCTTCACGGAAAACCTTCACGAATTTGATGCAAAAATTTCCCAATTGAGATGAAAATCTATTGCTTTTGGGAAAGTCACCAAGAACAGATGTTGAAAGTAATTATTAATAGAACAATGAGAAACGAAAGAAAAACATGTGGCAATAATTTTTGATCTTTTTCAAAAATTAAAAAAAAATAAGATTTTATCGAAAATTACAAAAAATCCATGAGACATTTCGGCATCTAGGAACAAAATATAAATAACAAGTCGATCTACTTTGGTGAGATGTTTTTTGGTTCTCTACGAGACTTAAAATTACGTGTAGAATTGAAACTGTCAAAAAAAATGTGGAATAAAGGGAGGAATCGAAATGAGTGTAAAATATTGATTAGTAAAAATTGGCTCTTGGTTGTAGGCTTTATATATGACAGAATCGGATTGGAGCTAGGTCCCAGAGGGCCTAGCATGGGCCACTATGAATCCACCCGCGGTCAAGTCAGGCAGTCGCGGCTCTGGATACCACCAAAAAGCGCTAGCTGAAATCCGCAATTCTCTGCTTCCTTTTGCCAATATCGGAGGCAACAGCGAAGTTGGATCGAGCGCGGCAAGTACAATCTCGACTTTGTCGACCACCAGCGGCGTCAGCTCGGCTTCCAGTCACAGCGGACTCTCGCACACGTCCGGGAGTCTTTCGGACAAGCCCGAGCAGCGTCAGGCCATCGCTCAACTATTAGCCATGGGCTACTCCGAAGTAATTACATTTTTTCTCTAACGACGAAGTTAACAATTGATCAACTGATTTTTGGTCGGTTTAGTTAGGATCGTTAAGGGAAACTAATTGAGTTTGTTGTCTGTTTGAAAACCAGGACATAAGTTTGCGGGCTCTGAAGTTGGCGGGATGGCGGGTGGACGCGGCGTTGGAGTTTCTGAAGCAGGTACAAGGTGAATCGTTGAACGGGTTGAGTAAGTTGAACACAAAATTGATAAGAAAGCCGAGTTTGGAGCGTGAGCTAAGTTTGCAACGTGGGAGTCCGGCGTTGGACAGCGGTGCGGGAAGTTCGCGTTCGGACAGTCCTCGGCAGACGGAATTATCGCCGCATCCGCAGTTGAGTCGTCAATATTCGCCGAGTAGTTTTGTGGAGCGAGAGCCGCCGCCGCCACCGCCGCCGCGTTGTAGTTCGACGCCGCCGCCGCCGCCGCCGCCTCACGGTCCGTACACGCAGTCGAATGTGCCGACGAATATGCAGCAGATGTTGAAGAGAATGTCGCCGGCTCCGGTGGTGCCGACGAGGCCGCCGGCGGCAGTGCCGGGTTCGGGTTCGTCGTCGTCTTCGACGAATCCGCCTCAGCGAGGCACGAGTCCGGTAGCGTCGTCGAACGGGGGAGTGCAAAATTCGAATTCGCGTCAACCGATGATTGTGCAGAACGGGCCTCAGGTGCAGCAACAATTGACGCAGCAGATCCAGGCGTTGAGTATATATCAGACGAGTAACGGAACGGGAAGTGGTCAGGTAGAGCCGCCGCCGCCTTATCCGATAGTGCCTTCGTCTTCGCCGCAGGGTCCGGTGCAGCCGCCTTCGTACAGCGCGTCGATGCAGAATCGGCAATCGCCGACGCAATCGAGCGCGGATTATCGGAAAAGTCCATCTTCGGGAATATACTCGGGTCCGACATCGGCGGGTTCGCCGAGTCCGATAACGGTATCGACGGTGGCCCCGTCGAGCGGTCAAGGTTCGATGGCGAGGCCGACGCCTTTGCAAGCGTGGGGTGCTCGCCAGGCCAAAACTCAACCCCCGATTATAATGCAATCGGTTAAGAGTACGCAGGTGCAAAAGCCCGTGCTCCAAACGGCAATAGCGCCGACCTCGCCACAGCCGATATCTTCGGGAAGCGGCTCGACCCCACCGCCTCCGCCTCCGTCTTACGCCTCCTCCATACAACAGAAACAAGCGCAACAACAGCAGCAGCAACAGCAACAACAACAACAGGCCCAGCAGCAACAACAACAACAACAGCAGCAGCAACAACAGGCGCAGCAACAGCAACAGCAACAACAGCAGGCTCAGCAACAACAACAACAACAGCAGCAGCAGCAGCAACAACAACAACAACAGATGCAACAACCACCACCCCCGGCGTATCCACCGGTGAACAACGTAAGTTCGAATCCGAGTGCCGGAATAGGCGTACCGACCACCGAGCCACCGAGTTACGCGACAACCATGCAAGCTCTCGCGGCTCAACGAAGCATGCATCATCCTCTACCGCCACCACCGCCTTACGCCACTCCGAGCGACGATCCGAACGTAATTTCGAACGTCGAGTGCCACGCGACCGGACCGAGATCTTCACCCGTGGCTCATCATCCACCTCTAGCCCGTAAATACTCACCGGCCGATCAGCTGCCCGGAGAAACACCGCCGTTACCCCCCACCGCTTCGACCTCGGTAACCTCTAGGAATAATAACAATCACGGGACGATGAGCGGACACGATAATCCGGCCAACAAGGCCGGACCTTCTCTCTACAAAATAAAACACCAGTCACCGATACCCGAACGGAAACACATGAGCAAAGAAAAAGAGGAAGAACGCCGGGACTGCAAAGTTCGGAATTACTCGCCTCAGGCTTTCAAATTCTTTATGGAACAGCACGTCGAAAATGTATTGAAATCTCACAAACAACGACTGTACAGGCGATTGCAATTGGAAACCGAAATGGCTAAGATCGGCCTCAGCGCAGAGGCTCAATGTCAAATGCGGAAAATGCTATCGCAAAAAGAATCAAATTATATAAGATTGAAACGCGCGAAAATGGATCGGTCGATGTTCACCAAAATAAAAATGATCGGCGTCGGGGCTTTTGGCGAAGTCACTCTTGTACGTAAATTAGACACTAATCAATTTTACGCTATGAAAACGTTGCGGAAAGCTGATGTACTCAATAGGAACCAAGTCGCCCATGTCAAGGCCGAACGTGATATTCTCGCCGAAGCCGACAACGAGTGGGTCGTTAAACTCTATTACTCGTTCCAAGACAAAGACAACTTGTACTTTGTCATGGATTACATACCCGGTGGCGATCTCATGTCGTTGCTCATCAAATTCGAGGTCTTCGAGGAACCTCTCGCCAGGTTTTACATCGCCGAATTAACCTGCGCCGTCGAAAGTGTACACAAAATGGGCTTCATTCATCGCGACATCAAACCCGACAATATTCTCATCGATCGCGACGGTCATATCAAACTCACCGACTTTGGACTCTGCACCGGATTTCGTTGGACACACAATTCCAAGTATTACCAACAAAATGGTGAGTTCTTATTCGATATTTCCTCAGCACGATAAAACTGCATTTTTTTTTCTCCCCAAAACGTTAAATCGCCACGAAGATCGTTATTCGTCTCTTTCAATAAAATTTATAATAAAAATTTATAATTAAATGCTGAACGATCGGTGGCATAAAATTTTTCGGGTCGAAATGACCCAGTGCGTTCTTAAAGGGACAATGGCGAAAAATTGCGTTTTTTTTTCACTGTTACAATATGAAGGCAGGTCCTTTGAAAGATTTTCATGGCAAATAAAATTGGCAGGTCATGGTAAGCAAGACTCAATGGATCCATCGGACGACTGGAACAACGAGTGTCGATGTATACAATTGAAGCCTTTGGAACGACGACGACATCGGGAACATCAGCGTTGTTTGGCACACTCCCTAGTCGGCACACCCAATTACATTGCCCCGGAAGTTCTCCAACGTACCGGTTATACGCAGCTCTGCGACTGGTGGAGCGTCGGTGTCATACTCTACGAGATGTTGGTCGGCTCGCCGCCTTTCAATGCCAAAACACCAGCAGAAACGCAGTACAAGGTACGAGTCCTGTCGCCATTATTTGACACCTTCTTACTTCTGGGCCTGGGCGATACATTTTTTTTGTTTAATTGATTTTTTTCATTTTCGAAGTAAATTCGCGATAATTTAATCGATGATTATGATTCCGAGCAGGTAATCAATTGGGAAACGACGCTGAACATCCCGAAGCAAGCGAACCTGTCGCCGGAAGGAAAGGATCTGATATTGAAATTGTGCGTCGGTTCGGATCGTCGACTGGGAAAAAACGCGGACGAGGTCAAGTCCCATCCGTTTTTCGGGAACGTCGATTTTGACAAGGGTCTTCGGCGTCAGGTAGCTCCTCATATACCCTGCATTAAATATCCAACCGACACGAGCAATTTCGATCCGGTAGATCCGGACAAGCTGCACAACTCACAAAAATCGGACAGTAACAAATCGGACGAGTTGCTTGACAACGGTAAGCCGTTTCATGGCTTTTTCGAATTTACTTTTCGTCGATTTTTCGACGACGGTGGCGGTCCGGCTTATCCGAGTCGCATTAGCCTCGATGACAATGACAATCAAGGCCCCGTCTACGTATGACATTAGGCCTTTGGTTTTTAGTCGCTTCGCGTTCTCCTCAAGCCCGGCCTCCCCCGGAGTTCAATTATCCAACAATTTTTTAGATCGTTTAGTCTCGAGCATTGATTATTCCTTCGGTTGCCAACGGACGCGATCGTTCGGGCCCATTTCTTACGATAAGTTCATCGAGATCGATCGATATTTCGATTATTCAATCGTCAATCATTAATTCATCATTATTTATCGAGTGGCTCAATCGCGATTGAGCCAAGTTTATATGCATCGATGATGATCGATCTACGTAGCGAGACTGCTAATCAAACTGAGCCATCGATATCGATCGAATTACCATTATTTCATCGAGATCGAATCCATTGACAATTATGCAATCTAAACCAATCGAAGTACGATTATTCAATCGAGATTCTTATCATTAGTACATTACGATTACGAATAACAATTATTTATTCAACATTTATACAATTTAACCAAAATCTCGTGCTTGATCCTCGGTCGACGGTAGATGAGTATTTCTTTTGTCTCTTCGAATAGAGTCAGTCAATTTGTAGAGAAGGGAAAAATCTTTTTCGAAAAGCAAAAAAAAAACACCCAGTGTTTTCCAAAAAGTGCATTAGTTAGAATCCTCGATCTTCGCAGCCCCTAAAAACTTTGCTTTGCAAAGACAGAGGCGCGAAATTTGCGGTGCAAAAATGTCTCAATGAAAAAAAAAAGAAAAGAAAATCAATAGGTCTATGATATTTTAATAGTTAAGTGTTATCAACAATGGAATTGGACTCGGAGTGAATGAAATTGCGGACGAGAGATGATACGCTGATTTGCCAATGGGTCGAACCCAAGTGATCATTTAATATCTATTTTTTTTTCCTCGAATCCCATTGGAAAAATGGAATTTATTCTAAACTATAATGATAATTAGTTATGACGTACGATAACTAGAAAGATTGGTAGAGCAACGGTAACGTTGACACGAGCCTCGAAGTATAGATCGTATGAAAAATTTCGGGCTAGGCCATCGGTCAAAAAGTTGCTACGTGCAGGCAAAAAAATTTGGTCTGGTCGAAGTTTTCAGAGCAAAAAGGAAAAAAAATCTCGTTGTATTTTCAAGCCACGATCGTACTTTGTGGTTCGAAAAGAATCGACGATACCGAGCCTCAAATGTATGAAAGTAATCGAAGTATTTTTCGGTAGATTTCACTGAAATTTCAAAAATTTGCATTCAATTCGAATTTGCAATAAATTGATGGCCTTAATGTGCATGAAAATTTCAACGAATAACCGTTAAAGTTGAGATTCGCATGAAAATCAAATGCAAAACTTGGCTGCGTATATAGCGATATTTATACGAATAGAATTTTATTAATATTTTTATATATTAATATATATTTATATATAAAGAAAAATATTTATTTGACAAAAAAAAAAAAAACAAGACAAATTCGCAAGAAAAACAAAAAACAATGGACATTGAATGATCACGGATATATATGTGTAGCTTGCCATTTGTAATTGAATCGAATACAAGTTGGGCCCCCCCCCCCCCTGCCCCAAGCCCCAGCCCCCGCTCCCTCATCTCGTCAAGTCTAAGCGTTTTTATATAGTATGGTTTCAGCAAGTACTGTGATATTGCAGATAATTAAGATTAATACCGTGGCTTATATATATTATTGTATTACTTCGGCCTTATTTAAACCTTTTTCTTTTATATCAATCGATACTGTCTATTAATTATTATTATCATTATTATTAACATTATTCGTACGTAATACAATCACTGTATAGAAATCATTCGTCTTTCTCATGTTGCGTTCAGAATCGATTGAGTAATGTGTTCACCGCGCCCATTCAAGCTGCAGAAATATTATTCGTGTCTCTTTCTACCTGCTTTAGGAAAGTTATTTAATATTTTCGTTTCTTTTGTTTTTTTTTTTTTGTACTTTTTCGTAGCGCGCGCGTTACGATTCGTGTCTTTATTAGATTTTTTGTTTTTGCATTCGGACACGGGAGAAATGTTGATGTTGAGAGAAAAAGAAAAAACTTGTTGAGCGAGAAAAAAACGTGCCTTTTGAAACGGTTTAGTCTTTTGATAAGGAATCGGCGGTTTTTTTGGAGGAAAAAGGCGTCGAGAAATTCCCGTTTTTAATGCCATTCAGTGCTGTCGAATCGTCCGAGTTTTCTTCGTGTATCCAAATACTCTATATTTCTACACGCACACACAATCTTGTGTTTTTATATATTAAAAGTAACGAAACCCGGACAGTATGGAAAAGCATAGTAATGTATGTACTATGTACAAAGTAAACGGAAATAATATGCAATTAAAAGTAACGAAATATTACGTTTATGCTGTAGGAAGAAAAATTGTGATTGCCCGTGCTGCTGAAACTAAATACGACGAACCAGCACGGGAATCACGTAAATTTATATATTTCTTTGAATCCGCGTACGTTTCTGAGACGTAGGAAGGATTTAGGGAAAACGTGCTCTTTCGGAAATAGTCTAGAAGAAAATCGCAGTGTGCGTGCGTGTGTGTGTGTGCGCGTGTGTGTGTGTGTGTGTGTGTGTGTGGGTTTTAAGGTAAATGTTGTCGCGTAGTCAACGAAAATGTGCCTGGAAGGAAAGCTCGGCGGTAAATAAGTGATGACGTTAAAGTTGCAGTTTCGAGAGAAAAAAGAAACATGTGGGGTGCTAGGACTCAGCCGGAAGCGCGTAGACCGGATGTGATCGTGGATTTTAAATCCGAAACTATTGAGCTCTTTTTTTTTGTTGGTAATTCTTACAATTTTTCTGGTGGCTCTGCGGGGAAAAGTAACATTGGAGGATTTTGATATTTAAAAAAATTAAAACTTTCACGCTCGGGACCGGAATCCAAGGCTGATAGTACGCGCGAGCCAATTCGTATCCAGGAATTACCGATTTTTCTATCATGTTTTTCTAATTCGCTCTCAGGACTGAAATACCAGGGATGGAAAAATTTGACGGGGATGATTTTTGTAGGGATTTTGATGCTCTACAAAATTGGTCTCATGAACTCTTGCTCTATCTCCAATCATTTCGACGCTATGCACGAAAAACGAAAACGGGTTACCGCCAATTCGGATAAATAATTATTCTCTTGGAATTCAGTCACAATCTCATTTTTGTTAACGATATTACGAACAAACAGAAAAGATCCTGGGTCTGTTGTGAATTTCTCAATCGATCGAAACTCGGCAAAAACGTTGCGTATCATCGTACAAACCGGAAGCAGCCTTCCCGTTGTTGTATCTTTTTTTTACCACGTGACTTTTTCGAATAGTTGCTACAATACCGAAGTGGCACGAGCGAATGAGCTCGAGCCCCTTCCCGGCGAGAGCGCTGCCGAAAAACACACGAAAAGTCGTTCTTCCTTGCTGCAAGCCGACAGGATGTGGATTTTCTTTATCCACTTCGTTTTACGTCTCAAAGTTTGACGGGAATCCCAAAACTCCGCCGTAGGTCGTTTCATTATTTAATTCGAAGCAGCGCGACAGAGAACGCGAGAGAAAGAGGTTAAAGGTCGCGCGTGTCATACACGCTGCAAGAACGGAATGAATCTTTTATGTGTGTGAATGAGTGCGTGTGTGTTACGAAAAATTGATCGAACGTATTCAAACGATGAAGTCCCTGCATGATTCGGCGGGACTCCTCGTTCGACACTAATCGCAACGAGTGTTTGCGAAACGAGAGTTCGTATCGACTTAATTTAACGCGGAACAGGAGAAGAAACTCCGCACGGAATGAAACGTAACGAATATGATGAATAAATACGATAAATCGACTATAATAACATGTATCGTATTTTCAAATGTGAATGAAAAAACAAAAGAAAAAAGAAAAACAAACAGATCTGCCTACCGGAATTGTTCAAACGGACTATCGATCTACCTGTACATTTTGTAATAATCGTCAATTCTCCTTTATCCCTTTCCCTCTTTCCTTTTCCTAGAATGTCCCTTTGTAATTATATTACACTACGGATATATAATGCTGCTGAGAGATAAGGTATAATATATATAGTTTTATAAGGCGTTATAATATATGAATCTTTTATGTAAATATTTTCGAATGATGAGTGTCTAAATTAAAATAATATCTATGCTCGTGCTGCTTATAATTTTGTTTCCATTCTCCCGCCCATGTCCCGCAAAATTGATACGAAACACACGTCAAAAACCAAGATATTTTTCTTAGAAATGAAACTGCGACGAGGCCGACTCGGTCGAAAGTTTTCGGAACTCTCTAACGCGGGAACACAATCTCTTTGTTCCAGAAAGGGGGGGGGGGGGAGAATTTCGATGGGCGTTGGAATTTTAAATTCTATTCGGAACGCACGAATGAGTGGCGCTGCTATCACTCGTACCTGAATTTTTAATAGAGGTCGCAACTCGATCGGTATTGCAAATCCTCGACGGCCGATGTTTCGAATATACTAATTATTTTCGGCTCGAGATATTTCTCGTGCTCGGAAATTTAAGTTTTTTTTTTATTTAGCATCGCACGAAAATTGGCGATGAGAATAATTAATTCGCGAGCGCAAGCGGCCATGCCTGCGAATGAGAGATCATTTCGAACGGTTACTTTCTACATTAACGCCAAATAGGTCAGAGGTTATCGTGGGAGTTTGGAGGCATGCAAATTTACTCGCACATATACATGTGGGAAACGATTGCGTATGTGCGCGTGGTATGCGTATAGCGCCGTGTAGCTTGTTGCAAAGAGCTGGCTAGCTTGGCTAGGTCGCTTACCTCGTACAAGCGCAGCAGCACTTGCTTTATATTTCGCTAAGAAAAAAACAACACGACCAATCCTATTTTTTGCTCAATCAGCTGTTCGAGGACGGTCGTGAGGTCGCAGACGACGCGATCTCTTGATCCCTAGTAAACAATCTCGATAATCCTAATTGTTGCAAAGAAAATTATTCGACAAGTTATTTCCCAAAGTCAAGATGAGCAAGGTTGTGAAAAAATTCCTTACGAAAGAGACTCGCGATTACTTCTTCAGGTGAGTCTCTAGAAGCTCCGTTTTTTATTTTACATCTCGAAATATTTTCCATATTTCAACTTTCGAGAAACAGCTCAATTATACGTCGGGGAATTTTTTTTTTTTATTCAGCACCCACTTTTGGGGACCCATTGCAAATTGGGGAATACCCATTGCCGCGATAGCCGACATCAACAGAGATCCACAGTTCATCAGTGGCAAAATGACTTTGGGTTAGTAACGTTTTTTTACCAAAAGAATTTCCAGTAACAATGAACATTGTTACTCGATAAACGTAACCTCTAAAAATAAATGAACCCAGGACCAGTGTATTTCGAAAAAAATTCAGTTCAGACAAATCTCATTCCGAAAATATTTGAACAAACACTTATTATTTACTGTTATTATTAATTCTCTGAAAAATCCCAAAAATTGATTAAATTATTCGATTCCCATGGAGCAAAATTAATAAATATTTGCCCAAGGGCATTGTATAATTGAAAAGAAGAAAAATATTATAAAAAATGATACCCTGGAGCTGAAGTAAATAGAACCGCCCAAGAGAATTATAATCAGCCCAACATGAGGATAAAAAAATTATTATTTTGTTGCAGCTCTCTGCCTTTATTCGGCAATGTTTATGCGCTTTTCGCTGAGGGTACAGCCTCGCAATCTGCTCCTGTTTAGTTGTCACTTTGTCAACGAAGGAGCCCAACTGACGCAGGGCTACAGATTCATCGATTACCATTATCTGGGCAACAAGAAGAAACAAGAGGAAAAGGACTAGGAGCAAGTCGATTTGACACACTAGAAAAATATATTCCATGCCATGTGGATGTACCAAATTTACCGGGTGGTTGGATTTTGACGAGCTGGTAGTCGGTACTGACTCGGCAGCTCGTTGATCAACGATAGATAGGAAAAATATTGAATTTTATGTCCTGTTATTTGGCGGAGTGATTATTTTCCCTCTTGCCTCAAGGTTTTGTGCCGCACTCTCGATTCGATTCAGTGTTATCGCACCTTGTAAATATCATCTTGTTGTTTACCCTGTAAATGTGTATAATTATTGCAAAAAATGGCCTTACCTCTTTCCAGTGAGGAATCCTGTGTCCGGAGAATTCCCAAGAGATTCCTGAGAGTTTGAGCCGCTCCTCATCGTTGGAACGGCCGGGAATCTCGATCTATGTAGCGGAAACGCCTCCGTTTTCGTCGATACGATTAATGGATCACGGAAACTATGGCCCGAACGGTTTCGGCTCATTTTCCATTGTCTCGTTATCCCTCGAACGGTAACCTTTTTTTTTCGACCTATTCCGGTAACCTGGGGTCAAAATGACCCCAATTTTGAAAAATTCATATTTCCGATAAAAGTGAACGCAAAAGGTCAAACTTGGGCTAATTCTTTTCGTTTTTCAACGCAAGATCACGTGAGCCTGGGGCAATTTTGCTCGGGGTCGAAAATGAGTAAAAAATTCGGTAGAATTAGAAAGGGGAAAACGAAGCGAGAAAGGGCGCGGGGTTCTTGACCTCGGGATTACCGTTCTAGCACTAAACCGGTCATCATTCGGGACAATTTTCCGCTGCCAATTCTTCGGCGAATCTGCTCAACGTGTCATCCTTTTGTTAGACGAGACAGAGAAAGAGAGAGAGAGAGAAGCAGAATTTACACCTTCTGCTCCGATGAACAACAGACGATTTCGCCGTCTCACCGTCTCCAAATATCGAGACTCGTCGAATGAATCCCGTAGCAGAATTCCTCTCGACCAAATTTTTTCTTGGACTCTGTTCGTCGACATGAGAATTTTCGACTCTTGGAAAAAAAATTGGCGTTCATCAATATATTCTTGAGCATTTCTTCATGATCTCGAGATTTTGAGTTGGATTTTCGGATCTTTGGGAATTTTGACTTCAAAATTGGAGGAATTCGGTACGGTGGGCAAATCTCGAATTAATCCAAGTTGGCAGCAGTGATGAAAAAGTTTTTGTTTTATGTTTTTTGCACGTTGACGAGCCATCGGTGATCGTCATACTTCCTTTCATTAGCAACGACCAATTTTTGTTTTCACAACAAGTCACGATCGTGGCTGTTAATGGCCCCGGATACGTAAATCGCTTCGAGGTCACATTTCTAATTGAGCTTCGTTTGGAAATATCGTTATCGATAAAGCGCAGTAGTGCGAGGATCGGAGGCGGAATTCTCGATTGGATAACGTCGTGAGGTCCTGAAAATCCTCGATTCTCATCGCAACGAATTTCCGTGAGTAAAATAAACCGATCTCGCGTGTCAACGAAATTCGAAAATCTACGAAAGTTTGATAAATACACGCGGTTATTGGACTCTGTTTATTAGAAATTTCACAAAATCGAATAAAACACACAATTTCGAAAAATTTGGTTTGATTTTTTTATTTTCTTTTCCAAAAAGCTCGATCGACTTACCGACCGATGGTAAGAACCAAAAAATTGCTAAACAGTAAATTTTCGTTGATTTTTTTCGTTTCGCGTGTTTTTTTTTTTTTTTGCTACTCGCCTGCGTACTCGACACTGGGTCCGTGAGACCCGAAAAAATGTCGAATCGGTTGTTTTTTCTGCTCTCAAATTTGCACTCGCTCCGGATATCCCGCGAATCGATGAAATCTATAAAATGCCTGTGGATTTTCAGGTTTTCTCAGAACCTCGTTCCCGAATTTTGAAAAATTTTGAAAAAAAAAACTTCTGGCTCAGTTTCGACGCGGAGCGGAGATCGTTGCTCGTCATGATCAAGGCGTCCGTGCTGGACACTTGTCCGCTGGGATTATATTTGACAAACAGTGGTGAGCGATAAATTTTCAACCAAAAACAAATTAAATTTTTCGTACTTTCCGAAAACATGGTGCACTTGGGATTTTATTCGTTTATGAAATTTCGAAAAATGAATAAGTTGGTCGGGAAAAGTTGGTCCGCGACGAAAATTCAAAGGTCCATGACGTTTGGCAGGATCCCTAATCCTGGCAGCCCCCCCGCGCGCCATTAATAATCGCCCGATTTTATAACGAGACGCGATATAAATAATAAAAAAAAATACGGGTTTGGGCGTGGAACTATCTCACACTCAATTTATTCCCACACGCGTAAACCCGAGACGGTGGATAAAGATTTAGAGAAAAATAAAAGGATAATATAAAAAAGGAAAGGTGAACCGCGCCCAAAGCTCCGAGAGTCTCTCCCTCTCGGTCTCTCGAATACAAGTTCGTTGCTTTGTTTCTCTCTCGCAATGACGACGAGACCGAGAGCCCCGAGAATCATAGCGACCGATGCATACGTAATTGAGCATCACGCATATTCACATCGCGACGTTAGGATCGACAGAGCGCACTGGTCCAGTTACCATTCAGGTTTTTCTTCCCCAAAAATACATACGGCCTGATAAGTGAGACAAAATTCACGTTTCGCTCCCTCCGCGTATTAAAATAAATTACGCCACCTAGGATCAACCAAAATCTTCGCCTTTCCATGTCCTTCAGCCTTCACTTCCCCTCGTGACCGAACGCGCTCACCCCTTTCCATTTTACGACACCCCAGCATCTTCCAAAACCATTATCCCCCTCGAGAGTCTTACAACCCCTGCTCTTTCACCTCTGACCGCGAATTATGATACCCACTACCACCACCTAGGCCCCGACCACCTCGGACCACCTTTCCTTTGGCCCTGGGCTCGAGCCTTTTCGGCTTGGGCTTGCTCCTTGAAAAACCAATGATAACATTATTTCCGACAGCCATTTTTATCTCGGATTATGCAAAATTCGATAATCATCATTTTTTCGAAATTTTTTCCAATTTTCATTAATTTCGAATTTTTGAGAGTGTACAACATGGGAATCAATTTTTCCTACATTTTTATGCAAATTTTCATGAATTTTGCATCTCCGAAAGCCTAACAATGGGAAAATCAATTTTTCGCGAATTTCTTTTTTGAATTTCAGATTATTTTGTAACTTGGAGCGTGTAGTAAAGCGAAATTAATTTTTCGCGGATTATTTTGAAAATTTAAGTAAAGTTGGTATTTTCGAAAGTCTCAAAGAGAAGAATCAATTGTTCACCAATTATTTTTTCTTCATTTAAATTAATTTCGTATCTTTTCAAAAGTGTCAACAGCCAAAATCAATTTTCGCCAAATTTCATTTAAAATTTCGATAAAGTTGGTCTCTTGGAAAGTATAAAAAAGAAACATAATTTTTTCGTCGATTTCTATGCGAGCGACGCGCTTTTTTCAAATCACCTCTACGAAAAATGAGCAAATTTCTTTAGATTCCGGGGGATCTCGGGAGTTTCGTTGCCGCGAGGATGCGATTGCGTTGAAAAAGGGAAAAGAGTAGAAAAATCTCGAGCTCGAGGCATAGAATAATAAAAACCGCAAAAGGGCGAACGTGATAGTGGAGCGCGGTTTGACGTACGCCAAGTTCTCGTGTGTGCAGTTCGCATGGCTTTTGTGTGTTGGAATTTTCAGGCGGTCGTGTAGTAGGTAAGAATAAAGGAAGAGAATGAAAAAAGGAGAAGAAGACATAAAGATGTTGCGGGCCGGCGGTCTTTCGCTGGCAATCGCGATTTCAATCATCCTTATAAGAGCATAATCCACGCAGTTGTGCGCGGCACGAAACTTTTTCGCACGTGCATTAGAACGTCACACGTCGTTGCGGGACGAACGAGTTCCAGTTTGACCGGAACGCCTGGAGCATTAGAGAACACCAAGTTCCGATGACTCTGAAGTTTGCAACGTTGGCGTTCAACGATAAATCATTTTTTTATTAATTCTTTATTTCAAAATTTTCCAAATTTCTACTTTCAAAGTATTTACAATTTCGTCTTTGAATATTCTCAAAATTTATTTTTTCCAAATTTTCAAAATTTCAATTTTATTTAAAAATTATGCTCGATTTTTGTCTCCATTTAATTTTTGGCTCACGAGAGATGATTTTTTCCAGACCAAATATTGAAAAACAATAACGAGCTCTGTTAAAAAAAACAAAACAAAAAATAGATTTTCGTTGTGTTCGCAGCGTTGCAAACTTCGACACGATACGTTGTGTTTTTTCCGCGACGTATTTCGTCCGTGGCCTGGTAAATCGTGAGACTAGAGACGTTTTTTCTCCGGAAGTGAAAAATTTTGTGACAACTTCGGACAACATGGTAGATCGAGCGGTCCAGAGTCGAATTTGGCAAAAAAAAAAAAAAAAACAAACTGCGCGTTCGCCGGTTTTTCAGGATGGGCAGAAAAACGTGCAGAGATAAGACGCGAAAGATCCGACGCCCCCAACAAAATCAATCGACGAGGAGAGCTCGTGGATAAGAAAACAAAAAAAAAAGGCATTTGTGCGTGTGAAAATGTTTTGATAAGAGGCAAGGCAGAGCGTAAAAATAGGGATGATATAAAATTAACATAATGCTGATGGTGAATGTAGTATCTCGGGGGAAGAGAGACGAATTAATTCTAACGAATGGAGCAAAAGATGTGAGAAGGATAAAATGAAATCTGTGCAAACTGTCGGATAAATATATTACATTTGAGCAAATGCACAAGCATAATATGTCGATTGTTCGGCAACATTTGGCGGGCTGGAGGCTTAAAAATAGGAGGAAGAAAAGGCGAAGGAGAGAGAGAGAGAGAGAGAGAGCAGCGAGGAGATGAGAATAAGTATCGGTGGAGGAAGAACGTGTGGCGTCACCGCGCGCACCATCTGCACTTGTTTCCCACGTAAATATCAAATGACCCCAAAGATAGAGAGGAGGAGACCTGTGCGGACAATGAGAGAAGCAGCTAGTGAGAGTTTTTGCCTGTGTGGCATAAACAGCCGGAGAGAGAGTTTAGCAAGTATTTTTACGAGAGGGAGAGAAACACGAGTGACCAGAAACAGGAGCAAAAGCCACACGGATTGCTGGCTCTTTTGGCGAGGACCCCCAGCGAGTAGTTTCATCTTCATCCCACTGGATGCTGTGTTCGCATCTGGTCAGGAGAGAAGTCCCTATTGACGGGCGCCCCCTTTGAGCCACTCCTTCTTATAGAAAACTCGTCCTTTCTCTTCGCGTCTATGAGAAAATCTTCCGCGATACATTTTACACTCGTTTTTTTTTTTTTTTATTTCGAATTTTATTTCTTTTTTTTATGCTCTTCCTTCCATCCACCTTGAGCGATATTCTTCGGGGGTAAACAGCCGGCCTGAACCTGTATGACGACAAAACCACCTCTCGGTCTCTTCCCTCGACGATCTCCTGCCCTTCGGCTGGCCTTTGCTCCTCTTACCATCCTTCGACATTCCCTCGCACATCGGACCGCTCCCTTAACCTTTACCACTCAACATTACAAATACAGCAATATTTTTTATTCTCGTGAGCTCTTCGCCCTTTTGGCTCGATCGCCCTCGGACACCCGGACGCTCAGGAGACTCCCAAAAATTCACCATCTAATTCACACCATTTGCACAATTCGTTCGGCCTCGATGTCGTCGTCGTCGGCCCCCCCCCCCTCCCCCCCTGGCCCTTTCGATACTCGCTGCTGAGGACGAATTATTATTTTTTTAGAAAAACTCACTTTTCGTCCTTAAGGACGAATCTGGACAGGCTGCACCGAGTTCTGCACAAGTTGAGAACTGCTCCGGGAGCTTCGGCGCCAGGTGGCGCGCTCCATGCCACTCCAGACGGAAAAATGCACTCGGAGCATGCCGCATTGTACCGCTAGACGGGAAGCAGCGGATATGCGTGCACATTTTTACCTCAAGGGAATCGTATGCGTTGGGTAATGCCAAAAAAAAAGGTTCGGTTGAAATTTTCTCGCGGTTTGTTAATTATTTCATTTTGGTTTTTTTTTTTGTTTTTTTTTTTTTTTTTTTTTTTTTTTTTTGCGTAGTTTGTAGGAAAAAAAGTGGAATTTGATGTTTTTCTCGAGTCTGAGATATTGGGATGAGATTTGTGTCGGAAACATCGGTTGAATTTTAACCCTCCCGGTACGTACTGGGTCGTTTTGACCCGAACTATTTTCTGCCAACGATTGTTCCAGGAAATGGAACATTTCGATTGTTCTCGGGAAACAATAAATTCAAAGCCGTTAAATATGGATAATTTATTACGGAAAACCCCGTGGGTCAGATTGACCCAGTATGCGCTTACAAGAGGTGCAAAAAAAAGAGAAAAAAATCTATCGGAATATGATTTGAAAAATGTGCCTGGGTCAAATTGACCCAATACGAATCCGAAGGGTTAAAATAAGAAATAATACATTGTGTTCCGTTTCGTTCCTACCAATCGGTCCGAAAAAGAGTTTGGTCATGAATGCGTCGATTTTTCAACACATTCGCGTCATCATCATTCATCGGCGTCTCATTCAATGCTGGCGCGTCGATTACCATAACAAAGTCGTTCGGAATATGTTGGGTCCTATTTAGTGCCATAGTTTTCCTCATTTCTCTGGGAACCTCATGAGCAGGCAGCATACATGTGTGTGTGTCGAGTTTGTCCGTTGAGGCGGCTTCCCCGCTGTTTTCGGTTCGTCAACCCGGTCGGAACAAATTTTTCCCTAATAAATGCTTTGGCGACTCTTTTGTGATAACAAAGCGATCGTTTGGCCGGGCGTTTCAAAGTAAAACGTACTCGAACGCCCGAGAGCAAGGTTTCAGGTTTTTTCGTGCTCGGAATCGCACGTCGTTATCGTAAGAGCAAAACTTGGATGAATGAAAAATGATGATGGAGCGTCAGTGCATGGAACAAGAATGGAAAATTGGAGGCGATGACGGAGACTCATGCTGTAGGCTTGCAACGACGCGGAGCGATGCCATTAAATTGAGACGAGTTTTTTCTTTCCCATTTCTTGTTCGATTTTAAAAAAAAAAATTTTCTTTTTTTTCTTCACTTTGCGATCGTGCAGACAGCTGTACTGCAGGCGAGCCTTTCTTTATCGTGCGTAGAACGATGCGGTGAGGATGCAGAGGAGAGAAAAAATTCGCACACAGACTCGTGGTCGTTTCCACTCGCGGCGGCAGGAAGCGTATCGGATCTTTTAAATTCTTGCTCTGCTGCTGCTGCTCCTGCTGCTGCTGCTGCTGCTGCTTGGTGTACCTCGAAAAACGCGCTACGCGCTTTCGCTGTACAGCTGACACCTGTTGCCTTTTCCATAGGCCCGCGATCATCCCGGCTTTGGATTCATTTCTCTCATTATTTTGACCCAGAGCCTCCCGAAACTTTTCGTTCTCGAGTCAACGGTAGCGCGGGCTCCGAGAATAACTAATGCATACCGAGTCTTTGGCCCGATGCATATGCCACCAGCCCATACTCACGAACGGAGACGAGAGCTAACCAAGCCAAAGGTTGGCGAATTCGAGCCTCCCACGACAATGCGCGAAAGAGGCATCAGCGGGACCACGAGAGCCACGCAGGGGCCTCCGTATGTTAAAAAAAAGTGCATTGTGTCTGCGAAGACATGGCCGGCGGACGTCGACCGTGCGCCCTTTCCAATCCCCCACTCTCCCTCCTCCTGTCATGATTTTTTACCCCGAAGCATCGATTCTACCAAATTTTTATTTTCCAGCTTAAAATTTGAAGAAAAAAAACATGAAAAAAATGAGAAATTTTCTCGCGCTCGCCAATTCCTCGATAAAATACAACCCCATTCCTCATCTCTGCTCAAAACTCTTCGCTCAAGAACCGCATCTCTCGGAGGATTATTTTCCATCTGCAAATTCCCAGGCCCCGAAGCTCCAATAATGCAAACGCGGGTTCCCAAAGTATTGCAACGTACATATGCGGACGCATATGCATGCACAAGAGGCGCGCATTATTGTGGAGCTAAGGTTCGGGGGCTCCGCGGTGGATGGTATTCATAACGTGAAACGAGAGTACTTTGCTTGCATATGAGAACAAGAAGATTAATAGAATGTGAATGCATTTTTGAGGGTGCCCCGTGTATGCACCGAGATAGGAGGAGCGCAGGAGCTCGTACAGGCAAACAATGAATCTTGGCAGACAGAAAAATGTCTGCGAATGTTTGGGCAGGCGCGACAAATAATGGGAAAGTGTGGCGAGAGACTGGTTTTGGTTAAGAATTGTTTTGCTCAACGTTGTTGGTGCATCGGACGACGCGGACAATCGGATGAAAATGTTGGTGATAAAGTTTCCGAGCCCGGGACTAAGATTTAGCAATTTTCTCGGGTGAGAACCTCCGGCTGGACGAAACAACCTCCGCCCTGAGCAGTTGCAGCCACAAATTCTATATCAAGGCGTCTCGCGTACGATTTCGGGCCAACAAGCGATAAAGCGCGAAGGAGGAGAAAAAGAAGGAGGCTGCGGAGTTACAGCCGCGGAACAGGTTTCTGCAAGCAAGCACGCAGTGGGTACATTCCCGATACGAACGGACCAGCCCGCCGAGTAGAAAAGGACGAAACGCTCGAGCAAGGGTAAGCCCGAGAGAATCCACCGAGCTTGCCACTGTCCAGGGCCGTAACCCGAGCTAGGGGGGGCTCGGACAGACTCCTCGTTCATTTCGCTCCGGGCCAAATCCTCCCGAACCCCTATTTTTTCGAGTTTCCACGATAAATTCGTTGCTTTGTGAAATTTTTTTTTTTTTTTTTTTAATTAAAAAGAAATAAATTGAAAAAAAATGACAAATTTCGTTGCGACGAGCAGGAAATATTGGAAATTTGTCCAGAGGCTTTGGGAACTGAGAAATGAGAAGGATGCTGCGATATGGGAAAGTAAAAATTGGACCAAAGACGAGGATTTTGCCAAACTCGCCGGCGGCATCGTTTTTTCTTTGTTTTATTGGGAAGAATGATGGATGAGACTCGGATGCATAAATACAAAAGTGAACGGGATGCAACTGCGTCGACGCACGTGGCGCGCAAGGGGTCGATCAGGGGCAATGACTGGATTTTTGCAAATGCTGCGCGCACTGCGCCCTCGTGGCTATATGGCAGCGAGACAGTGAGTCGAGACGCAGCAGCAGGAGACGCGTCGCGGCGGTCCTTTCATTCCGAGGTCAGGCGTCTCATCTGTGCGTCTCTCTCTCTCTCTCTCACTCTACTCCTCGTTCCTCCGCTCCTTCCCGCCCTCTGCCGCCCGCTCAGACTCTCCGCGTTGCACTTTCGTTCGGCTCAGCGCGCCAAAAGCCTTTTTGCCAATTCGATCGCCGCCTCATCTTTCGAGTAAATCTTCTCGCATGCATTCTCGTCCCGGAGGATTTTTTTTTCTATGGGATTTTTATTTTTTATGGGATTTTCATTTTTTATGGGATTTTCATTTTTTTATGGGATTTTCATTTTTTTATGGGATTTTCATTTTTATGGGATTTTCATTTTTTATGGGGTTTTTCATTTTTTATGGGATTTTTATTTTTTACGGGGATTTTTATTTTTTATGGGATTTTCATTTTTTTATGGGATTTTCATTTTTTATGGGATTTGCTCAAAAAGGAGACGGAAAATGTTTGTTTTTGAAAATTGGCTGCTCGGCCGATTATTCGGAAGCGAGTCGCCTCGTGCGATTCTCTCGGGACAGAGAAATTCGTTTCCCCGGGCGAGGTTTTGCGCACAGCTGCGTCTGTTCGCGGAGCAGCAAACTTTTAAGCGCGCCAGAGCGAGAAACACAGAACGGCGAAGACGCGCGCGGGAGGGGCCCAAAAATCTTGGGAGCGTCCGCCGGGGACCGATGAAGGAAACGCGGAGAAAAGAAAAAGGACGGGACGCGAGCAGGAGCAGAAGAATAAGAAGGAGGGGGGGGGAGGAGTGGGCGAAATGAGAAAACGACGAAAATTGACGCCGCACCGCGCTGACGAAAACGTGCGCGATCGGGTTTTTTGTATCAACGGCGTTGCCGGGCGCGTATCGAAAAATAAAAAATCGAAATTTCGAAAAAAATTTGAAAAATAAAATGATCGTGCCGAGGAAAAATGATTTAATCGATCTCCCAAGCGTCTCGGTCGAAAAACAAGACATGGAGACGCACGGCTGCCGAAAAACGGGCGGTATAGTCATGAGGGACGCGCAGCGAGCGACGTAAGACGAAAAGGGCGCTGGAGGGAGGGGGTGGCGTTGGAAGGAAGAGCTCGAATGAAGAAAATAAAGAATAAGAAGGAGTAGAGAGGGCAGGGAGTTTGCCAAGTCGTGCCGGGGCTTCGCTCGCTTCGAGGGAAAAGACTCACAAGAAGGGTGAGAAGTGGGGATGTTGAGAAAAAGGGGAATAAACGGAGGAAGCTCGTTGCTACGGCCCTGGCCGAGGCCCTCGTACAGCTAGCGAAACGACGAGCAGGCGGAGGAGGAGGAGGAGGAGGAGGTGGAAAAGAAACAGAGAATAAGGAGCGGGCTCGAATCGGATTGGGGCGCAACTCGTTGTCGTCGTCGTCGTCGTCGTCGTCGTCGTCGTCGGCGTCGTCGTCGTCGTCGTCGTCGTCGTCGTCGTCGTCGTCGTCGTCGGCGGCAAGTTTGCACGCTTGTGGTCGTTGCAAATAGCTCTTCGTATACGGATGCGCGCGCGGCTTTGGCGCGATTGTATAGGTCGACAGAGCGACGTCCGCCGTGGTAGCCGAACGAGAAACACCGAACGAGCGCGAAACACACAGCACCGCCGCGCTGAGCACAGAACGCGCGCGAGACGAAGCTAAAGAGAGGACGACGGGGCACGGAGGAAGTGGAGTGGTGGTGCGATATAGTTGGGGGCAGCCCAAGGCGCAAACTGGTTTTGCTTTGTAGGGGCTTGCACCGCTGCACCGCGCGCTCAGCTCGACAGTCCAATTTATGCATTACGGCTATGTAGGCACTACACGATTAATAATCCGAGCAACAAAACGACGTACTCTCTCTCCGCGTGCCTCCGGACTTTATTCAAACCGAACGCAAAGCTCAGTATCGCGCGACCAAATGTCCATCCTCGCGCTTGCTCGCTTTAACTGCTTTTTATAAAACGCCAATTATTCAACAAATATTCGGACTTTCAACGACTTGGTGCAATTTTTTCGGCTTTTTTAAAATCCCATTCGATTTATTTTTTAAACGAATATAACTCAAAAAGTATAACCAAGTGCCTACGTTTCAACCAAATTCGTCGGAGGAAAAACACTGCTGCGAATCTAGACACTCGCGCGAGAGAAGAACAACGACCACTCGAAACAACACACTTTACGTTGGAAATATCGAAAAACGGTGCGACACCAACTCTTCATTATTATTTTAGACTGTTAAACACGTACAGTTTCATCGATTTTAAACATCTCCGAAGTTTGTGACGAGTCTCCAGTGATTTCTGACTAAACACAATTTTTTTCAACATTTTTTACTTCGTACTGTGTTAGTTTTGGTTTTTTTTTTTTTTATAAAACTCATATTTTTCAAAGTGTTTATCGTGTTTATCGGCCCGAATAGTTATGCCTTCGAGAGCTCATCGAGTCAAATATTAAATTCGCGAATTTGCAGTGTCGAGAGAGAATATCAAACGGTGCGCGTCTGTACATCGATTATTGGACAAGTATATTTTAATCAACAACACCAAGGATATTACAGGTATTTCATTTATTTTTATTTATCCAAGAAAATATAAATTATTTGCTCGTTATCCTGCGATTCGAGCGATACGCCAGTTTGAGGTTATGATAGCGTGTAAACTGGCTAAAGTTGCGTGTAGACGCGCAGGCGCGCTTGATCGTGCACCGTCCCGAAGCGCCAAAATCGCGATATCTCTGCATGTTCTCTCAGCGTTCGCTAATTCTCCATCTTTTCATTGAAATCCGAACGATTCGTAATCATCATCGGTGAGAATCGTTTTATTTTCCGCCGCGAAAATAGATGCATGTTCGTGATGCGATTTTTTTCATAAAAAAGAAAAAAATAGCACGACCCGCTGCGAGATCGTTAATTCGGCTCATTTGCGAAATTTTCATTATATTTTGACAACGCTGTCACGGTGAACAAGACAGTGCGGGCTTATTTGCGAATTATTATGATTCCGATCGCTTCGACCCCCTCGGACGGAGCGTCCGGCGGAGATGTTTGACCGTTGTTCATATTTGCTAACCTATTTTTGCAAAATGCTCAAAAAACTGAGTCAGGCTATCCCGAGAAATCCAGTAACGAATATATGGTCGAAATTTGATTTTTATGTGGCGACTAGTTTTCACGATATGGCGAATTACAAAAAGGGGAACCGTGCTGCCGTCCAGGTGGCGCAGTGGTCGGGCCCAAAAGCTCGGTCCTCCCTGGCGAAGGCGAAATTGCAACGCGAAGAGGCTGAAAAAAAAAAATATATTTCGTCTCGAAAATGAGAAACGTTTCCTGTACGAAACAATGAGATCGCCGCGAAACCGTCGAGACTTGGTGAAGAATTTTTTTTTTCCTCCGACCGGATTCGATGGGGGTTCAGGCGAGGAGTGGGGGAAACTCGAAGCTTTTAACCCGTTTTAGCAACGTGACGCGACACGAGTTTTCCATTGCAAGTTGAACTTCGGGACAACGTGTTGCCGCATCGAAAGTGCATGCATCAACAGTTTTGCTCCTTCAGACGCACATGCTTATTTAAATATTTGTACAAAGTGTTGAAATTTCGAAATAATCGTTTAGCGATCGCGCGTATGTGAGTGTCAACTTATAAATTAAGGAGATATTGTTTTTTCTTGGATATATACACACGTACATGTGCATATGTGCATACGTCCGGTCAGCGACACGCCGCACGAAGCAGTGAGTAATCGCGCGCCTTCTCTAACGCCCGTTCAATCCGTTTCTGGCTCATATACCGATCCTCTATATCTATATAACCTTGGTAACGTTTTCATACATGCATATATATTGAGAGATTCGTCGTTTATGCCGAACACAGACGTAGCGTGCTTGTACCCACTCGAGTCGAGTGTGTGAATATCTCTATAGATATATGCGAGTTGTTCGATCGTAGCGCTCGGCAGACCACTCAGCCGTCTCGATCGATGAAAACGAATCTTACTTTTACAAAATACACACGACGCGGTCTTCGACCTTTCGCTCATTTCCCCTCGCTTTACTCCTCCTCAATTCATCGAGCTTTATTATTTTAATATTACGGGTACGAATGTTGAACCGGATCATCGTTCCACGACGCGCCAATTATTTCATTTTATTATTTTTCCATTTTCTCTCGATGTTCAAAAAATCATTAGGGAAAAAATCAAAAATTCATCATTTTTTGAGTCGTTCCGTTGGATTTTGGGGTTGAAAACAAAAGTTTCGATGCTTGTACGGAAGAAAATGGACTCGGGCATAAAACGCTGATGCAAACGGCGAGTGAATTTCGTGCCCGAAACAAGGCACAGACTCGTCGTGTGGCATTGGCCAAAAAACAAAAACACTGGTTGATATAGTAATATAATGCACGGTGCACCAAGTACATACCAACGATTTTGAGCCCGTCTATCCCCACTTGGAGAACCGCCTTCGTTCCCCTTGCTCCTCATCCGCGAGTACAGTCGTTCGGCAAAGTTTTTCCATTGGTGAATTTCAAATTGTCAACGTACAAAATACTTTGAATTTGTGACGCTCCGCGGCAGCACTTGTCCGATCACAGCGCCATTTTCGAGGCGGATTCGCTTGTAATATTTATTTCTTGGGAAAGCTTTGAGTTTTGTTTTTGTCATTCGTAGAATATAATTCAATTTAATGCCCGGCTGGCCCTCTGGTTGCTTTATCCCGTTCTGGGTACATGCCGGACTCACACCACCGCGCCAAGCGTCCAATCTCCCTTGCAGCTGCATTCGAAGTCTGCTATTCATCCCTTTTCTTATTCTCGCATTTCGAGCAGAGCCGCTTTGCTGCTGCATACCCGACGAATTAACGTACAGACCGTGCTAAAATCGCCATTTTTTTCTTTTCCAATAACCGATGAACAAAAACGCGAGAAAGTTTGTAAAAATTTTCAAAAGTCTCGGCAGATCATGAGAAAAAAAAAGAAAAAAATGCACGTGGTTATCGCGAAAGTTTTCGTGGCCGTTGTCCGGGATCGAGGGAATAATATAAAATTCGAGAGTCTTTGGTGGCGTCGAGAGAGTATCGGGAGAGAGAAAGGAGATGGAAGGAAGCCGGTTGGTTTGTGCAGCAGTTGCAACTGCGTTTGCGGCGTCCCGGGGTGCAGCGTGTTCCCCGAGTGCAACAGGGTGTACCGGCTGCAGCCTCGTGAAAGTACACGAGTATTTTTCCCTCGTCTTCTGGGGGCTCTGCTGTAGGCTCGGTACAGTCGGCAAGTTTTTTTTTTATGAGCCCACAAGTGTGAGAGAAAGAGGGAGAGAGTTGTCTGCTCGTTTGGATTTTTCTTCCCGCTCGTTCTCTCGATGCGCGAAACGCGATGTTTCTTGCATTTGTGGAAGCAGCCTTAGAGGGAGAGGAGGACAAAGGCGCGCGCGCGCGCGAGCGAGCGAGCGCGACCACGGTAACGCGTGGGGCACATGCTACAGGTTATCTTTTAAATGGAAATTGCGATGTTACGCCGCTTGGCGGTACAGTGATAAAAGGAGACAAAGACTTGAGCGGATAGTGAGGAAAAAAAAGGAAAAAAAAATGTAAAAAAGAAAAAAGTATTTCGAGTAAAAATCGAAAAAGCGTGGTTGTTAGTGGAATATGCATTGGGAATAGCTGAAGGAAAAGGGATATATAGGACCGTGAGAGAATTGCGAATCGAGAGAGAAAGAGAAAGAGCAAAGTATAAAGTAAAAGAGGCGGAGGGAGAGGGAACGGCCAGGAGGAGGGGCAGGGGGGGGGGCGAAGGAGAAAAAGGGGGAGAAACTGGTGTTGGTTGCATTCGCAGTGCACGGCTACGGGACTTTTTTTTTTTCTTTCTCGTTTATATACACGCCGCACAGACTCGACACAACACATCGAGAACCGGCCAATAAGCTTCGGCGAGAGAAAATAAAAATGGCAGAGATCGGGCGAATGTACAGGCGCGCGCGCGCGCGAGTGAGATAGCGGAGAAACACACGGACGTGAAAGGGAGAGAGAGGGAAGATTGGCAATGTTGGCGCTGCCGGTACCGTGCGCCGCAGCTGGGTTCGAGCTTATATCTTTGCGCGTCGTTTTGTGAACCCCGTAGCTCGCGCGATCACGTTGACGTCTTTCTTTCTCTTTCTTTCTGTTTCGCTCAACTCTCTCTTTCTCTCTTTCTCTCCTTCTCCCTCACTCTAATATTTCGTCCTCCCTCTTTCTTTCTCTCTCGCGCTGTTTCCTCCTCAACTGGAACGATCTCCCCCCGATTAAATATTTAATAAAAAAAAAAAGGTAAAAAACATTCAAGAAATAATGGCGTGTCTATTTAGTCCGGGTAAGGGGAATTTGGGGACGCGAAAATAACGCTCAACCGCCAAAATTGTTGGTCTTCTCGTGTCAACGTTATCCACCGTATCCGCGTCGTCGTCGTCGTCGTTGTCGCCGTCGTCTCGCCCGTCGTCCGTGTGTGTCGCGCGCGCGGGCTACCTGTGTGTTTGCAATAAATATACATACCCCCAAGCCTGTGCGTGTATGTACAATCTCTATGTGTATGTATAGTCGTCCTGTGCGCCCGCGCGCGCGAGCCAGACTCGCCGGGAGTGTGCGTGTTACGTAGAGAGTGCAAGCGCGAGTGCATTCCTTCCTTAGGTGAGACAAGCCCGCAGTAGATGCAGCCAGTGTGCACAAAGCCGGCCGGCTGCCCCAACCGAGACACTCTCGAAAAATTCACATCAAAATTATCGTCTATTTATCCTTTCGCCGACCCCCCCGCCCGCCCCCCTCACCTATTTTCCCCCCCTCGTTACATTTCGTACACTTTTCGTTCGTTTGTTTTGGCTTTTGTTTGTTATTTTTCTCCATCTTTTCACGTTCTTGACCCTTCGAGGAATTATTTTTTCGAGATAATACACGGTAATACTCTAAATCGAGCCTCTTTTTCAAAATATTTCACCAGTGAACTTTTCATTCTCGTTTTTTTGTGTGTGTGTGCGCCTGATTATTTTTTTTTCTCGACAAAATTCACTGTGTTTTCTCGTCATTGTGTTGCGCGATGCGAGCATTATTTTTTTCAACGAAAATCTATGGTGTCGCCGCGTCTTGTGCAGTTTTCAACGCGAAATGTGAAATATAGTGCGCGATCTCTTTGTTTTTTGTTGGCGCGGAGGGAAAACGTCGTCGGTATAATGGCTCGTCGATTTCCTTGCCGATTCTACGCGCTTTCGCGATAGCCTCGCCGCCATATTGCCCCCGTATTTTGCCGATCAGTGAGAACGTTTCTTCGAATCACAAGAGGCTCGAAAACAGGTGCATCCGAGCGCATTGTTCCGAACCACGTATCTATACCGAGAGTGTAAAAACATATTTTTTTGCGAAAGTTTTGTCAACAGCTCGGGCGTTTATATCGATTCAGCTGACCAATCGCGACGCGCCTCGCCCGAGACGCGACGATAAACAAAAATTAGCGAAACGCTCGGCGATAATACGAAAATAAGGAAAAATGAATGGAACTTTTCGCTCCGATTATATCGCTCTCTCTCTCTCTCTCCCTCGCGGGCCTCTCTCTCCACGCGCGGGAAAAAATCTTACAGATAAGGATAATGATCTCTCGCGACGATCGCGAGTTTTCGCCCGACCAGACGAAAAAGGGAGGGGTTGAGGGGACAAAAGAGACTCTCCTCTTTGGATATTTGTATATCTGTCTATATTTCGCTTTACGAATCTTTGCGAATTCCTTTTCGTACGTCTTCGCGATTTACGCCCCGCCCCCTGCCCTCCCCAACCGGCATCTTTGCTCCACCGTCTATTATTAACCTCGGACGATCTGTCAGACTAGAATTTCGCGTATTTCTATGCCCCCGTTGAGGGGGGACGCGCGAGACCTTCGCTGAATTCGCGCTGCGAAATTCCTCGCTTTTGCTTCGCCGACTTATGGACCACGATTTTCAACGCCATTTTGCATTTATCCTCCTCCCCCCCTTCGCTTTTCGAGCACTAATTTTCAGTCACAATCCCGTGCTTTTTTTTTTCTTCGCCCCGTCAGAAACTCCGCTCGAAATGAGTTGACAGAATCGAGACTAAATTCCGCCCTCGTCGCGGTGGCGCTGCGATACTCTTTACCCACAATCCTCGCTAGACTATTTGTTTTTTTCGCCAACACACGATATATCACAACCACGAGACAAGGCAAATCATTTTCGACCGTTATCGCGCGCAATTATTATCTCTTATGCACAAAATACATTAATTCACGCAACATTATCAGCGCTCGGGACTAAAAATTCAACAAACAATAAACGGAACATTTTTTTTTCTTTTTTATTTCGAATTTTCGTCTTTCATATTTTCGCATGCAGGAGAAACGGATCGAGCGTGTCAGACTCGATTATCCGCGGTCGGTAAAAAAGGCTCATTGATATTTTTCGATTATCTCGTCTTTTTTTTCTCTTACAATTCTCATGAACAATGTCGGCGAAAAGATTGATCGAAAATTTTTAAAAAATTGCGTAAAAACGAAGAAATAATAAATTGCAGCTATGGCAGAGGGGAATGGGGAACTTAAAATGGAAGAGAAGCAGTCGTCCAAGGAGGAAATGGAGTGCGTGGAGCGAACGGAGGATTACGCCAAGTTGATCGAGTATGGATTGGACGGAAAGGTCGCCTCGAAATTGGACGAGATCTACAAAACCGGCAAGCTCGCTCACGTCGATCTCGACGAGAGGGCTTTGGATGCTCTCCGGGAATTCCCGGTCGACGGTGCCCTCAATGTCTTGACACAATTTTTGGAATCCAATCTGGAACATGTTTCGAATAAATCCGCTTATTTGTGTGGGGTTATGAAAACCTATAGACAGAAAAGCCGAGCCGGCCAGGGTACCGGCACGAGCACCACTCCTAAAGCGCCCGATGAGGATAAAATTAAGGTGAGCCAATGAATTTCCCTTTTGCTCCGAAAATTTCGAATTTTTTTTTAATTTTCTCGAAAAATTAATCAAAATTTTTACTCTCGCGGGATTCCGGACATTTTGAAAAATGGAGAAAAACCATTATTGACGAAATTTGTGACTGCCAAAATGGAAAAAAAGCAAAAATCGATGGTGCCCCGTAAAAATTGTAGTATTTTTCTTTCTCTCGATTATGAAATCGAGGTTTACCAGACTTTTCCTTTCAAAATTTGAGACATTTCTCCTCTTGAAAAACGAAAGAAGGCAAAAACCTATGGTGCCCCATAGAAAATCCATAAAAATTATGATTTCCCTCGCTTCCTCGACCCTAAAATTAACTTTTGCCAGAAATAAAATTATTTTTTCCAAAATTTGAAAAAATTTCGCTTCGAAACTATCAATAAAATTGTAACTATTTTTATTTCACTTTAAACCCTCAAGAAAAATATTTGAGTCTGCCAAAAACTTGAAAGACTTGAAAAAATCCATGATGTCCCATAAAAACCCCATAAAAATATTAATATCAATTTTCCTCTCCCTCTACTCTAGGAAATACTGGAAAGAACTGGCTACACATTAGACGTAACAACGGGACAGAGAAAATACGGAGGTCCACCGCCAAACTGGGAGGGTCCGACGCCCGGAAACGGTTGCGAGGTAAAAGCCCGTCGAGACAATAATTTGCAAATATTTATTGAATTTTCCGCTCTCTCGAATGTTCCTCGAATTCCCGAAATTCCCCAGAACCCGAAAAATCCTGAAAAAACAAAAGAATATTCATTCGGAATTTGTCGATTTTTATCGAATTTTCCTCAAATTTCCAAAATTCCCCACAACCCGAAAAATCTTGAAAAATAAAAAAATATTCATCCACAATTTTGGGATTATTTCGAAAAGGTATTCTGTGGCAAAATTCCGAAAGACATGTACGAGGATGAATTGATACCACTGTTCGAAAAATGTGGCAAAATATGGGATTTGAGGCTGATGATGGACCCAATGACATGTACCAACAGAGGATATGCATTTATAACATTTACTAACCGAGATGCTGCACAACAGGCAGTTCGAGAGGTATGTCAACATTTATCCTCTTCATTATTATTTTTTTCTCTTGTACCACGCCCACAATGATTGAACTAATTGTTATTATTATTATTGTTTATTATTATGGTTATTATAACGTGACACATAATTCATAAGGAAGTTTTGCTTGCCTCTAGAAATTTCGGCAACATTTTTTCGTTTTCCGAGCACATCGTTGTTCGCGCTGGCAATTTTTTGAGAGAAAAACAAAAGATTGATTAATTTTTTCGCGAATTACGGAAAATATCGAGGAATCGGAAGAAATTTTCGTTTTTTTGTCCATTTTTTTGGGGTTTTTCGAAATTTCTGGAGGCGCCTGACCCCTTGACCTTATTATTCCGATTGTTACTATTAATATTAATATTATTATCGTTGATTGTCTTATTATAATTATTTATATGATTAATATTATTATAATGACTGTCTTACTCTTACCATTAACTTTCGTTGTCCCTTAATTAACAATACCTTTTGCCGCCTCGAACGAATATAAATTTGATAGATTTTTCAAGCCGTTCTCGAAGCGAGACTTTTTTCGTTATTGTTTAAATATTGTTTTCCGTTGTTTTATATTGTTTCGTCGGCATCGAATCGTTTGAGCCAATTTCTCGATTTTTTCACTAAATTTTGACCTTTCTTATTTTTCGTCTCAACGCGCCAAGTTGCTCCGCGGAATAATTTTATCTTTTCGTAAACTTTCTCAACGTCCATTCATTCTCAACGTTCATCAAAGCTCCGCTATTTGTTTATTTCTTTCGTTCAACGTCTCCGCTCTCATGCAAATGGAGAATTTCAACTTTTGCTCCATTTTTTGTTGTTGTTCCTTTTCGTTGCAACTTGGCCACTCTTTTATTTTCCTCTTATATGTGGCTTGTTCCGTGTTCGTAGCTATTCTACACACTCTTCGGACTCGTCTCGCTCATGCGATGCCGGAATTGAATTTTTCCAACAGTTCAATGCGAATCTTGCTCCAATACAAATTCGCTACTTTATTCCTCACTTTTATCCTTTCAATATTTCATCGCCCTCAGTCCTGCATCCCACTTGGACTAACAATTTTATTCACTTGGAAAACATTTCGTTGCATCGCTATTTTTCCTTTTTTTTCTTGCCCGCTGCGCTCCGAATCTCCTTCACGTCACATAAGTCTCGTCAATTATTGATCAGAGACGATCCAAACAAACCTCGAATTACACTCGATTCGTCATCGAATCGGCGACGCACATGGCCACCGATTCCCTCACTCTTTTCTCTTTCCCTCACATTTTCTCTCTTTCTCCTTTTCTCTCTCTCTCTCTCTCTCTCTCTCGCTCTCTCTCTCTCTCTCTCTTTCTCTCTCTCTCTCTCATTCTCTATCTCTTTCTATTCGTAACGAACAATCCACATAAATGGAGCGCGTGTATATCGATGAATCGATAAAAATTCTCGCCAAATTCGTTCCTCGGAGTGTTGTACAATTTTTTCGATGAAAAAATCGAAATTTTGAAAAAAATTTCATAAAATAAATGAATTCGAGGTCCATTTGGAAATTTTGAAAAATCTAGAAACGTTCACATCGATATAGACGCGCCAAAGCCCAAGTAACAACCCCGAGAATGCGTTAAAATTCGTGGAAAGAAAAAAAAAAAATCGCGGGTGCAAAAAAAAGGCCGGAAATGGAAAAAGAAGAAAAGCCACTAGGACATTCGACAACAACGTTCGAGCGATATCGCTCTCCGGGAGCATCTTTAATTTGCCTCATTGCGGGGATGAGTTATTTGTTCCAGTTCTCCTCTTTGCTCAGTTTGCTCAGGCAAAATTGGGAGTGGAGAATGCGTCGGTGAGTGGACGTGATTCTATGCATAGGCTCGAGTCCTTACCGAGCATGTGAATAGATTCATCGTGCAAAATTTGAGAAAATGGCGGAAAAAAAAATTGGAGAGTAAAAAAAAGAAAAAAAAAAAGAGATAAAGGAAAAAGTATGTTTTCGAAGAAAAAGTGGCGAAAAGAAAATGTTGAAAATACTAGGAAATTGGAAAAATTGGTTTTTTAGGAGCACATGGAACTAATTGGCCGTTAGGTCACGAAATATCATGATTTCTTGTTATTTATTTCGGCACTATATATTTGCAGTTACAAAATTTCAGCGGAGCACCAAAATTCTCGTTAGGCTTAAAATTTGTTTACAGGACATTTGTTCGAACGCAGTTTCGTCATAATTGTAAAAATAATTGAACGAAACGAAATCGCGTCGAATGGCCGGTTTTCTATATTGTGAAGACTCGAGCAACACTGAAGCGCATGCAGTTGTTTCTGGATTCCCATTGAAAACAAAAAACAAAAAAACAAATTTCAAATCAATTGGCAGGATTTTTCAATTTTTCTGACCTCCGGCTCGTTCGACCGAGAGATTTCGATGAATTCACTGGAAAAGCTCGCTCGTCCGATCGGGGAGAAATATAAAAATTGAATAAAAATGCGACCAATCGGATATCAAAGGAAAAAAACATTGAAATTTTTGTCTAATTAATAATTTACGGACGATCAATTACGAAGAAACAAAATTCAGGCATGTGTGTGTTTTTTCTTCATCCCACAGCTCGATAATCACGAAATAAAACCCGGCAAGAGTCTCAAAGTAAACATTAGCGTTCCTAATCTACGACTTTTCGTCGGGAACATACCAAAGTCAAAAGGCAAAGGGGAGATCTTGGAGGAATTTGGTAATTTGACAGGTAAAGTGAATTCGAGGCGTGTGTAAAAACCTACCTCTCTCTCTCACCTCTCACTCTGTCTCTTTCTCTCTCTCTCTCTCTCTCTCTCTCTCTCTCTCTCTCTCTCTCTCTGTCTCTCTCTCTCCCATACGTTCTCTCACTCACTCTGTCTCTACACGACTCTACACTAAACATTTGGTTGTTGTTGTTGTTGTTGTTGTTGTTGTTAGTGTTGTTAATTTTGATAATTTGGTATTTACGAATATTTATAAAGACTATCCATAACATTTATCTCACAGAAACTATAATTTTCGTCGCTTTTTATTTTTCTTTATTTTAATTTTTTTAATTATTATTATTATTTTTTTCATTACTATTACGTTTCTATATTTTTTCTCGTCTCATCCCCCATTCCCCCGAAGCCCATATCGTTAACCGTAAGAGTGGTAGCTTTAAGTAATGGTTGTAGGATGCCACGGAGATTTTCATTCTCGTTATTTATAATGTTATGATTATTAAAACACGAAGGAGATGAATAAGTTCGCCAAATCCGATCCACCATACAAATATATATATTTTTCTTATTAATTATCCATTTAATTACGATTTTGAACGATTGAGAATTTTCTCGGTTATTTCCATTTTCGTTATTATCGTTCGTCGTCATGGGGGAATATCACGATAATAATGAAAAATGACTATTTATTCGGAATTTTTGAGGTTTTTTATATTTTTCTAATTATTATGTATTTGTCCTGGTGGATTGGGAGAAATTTGTATGTACATATGTATGTGACAGCTTCGATTCTGGTCAGTCTCCTTGCCTCTCGGTTTATTAGTGTCAACCTCTCTGCTCCAAATCTTCTTTTCCTCTAATATATTTAGGTTATCAGTTGATCCGCTGCTTCGTAAAATAAATATTTAATCATAAAATCGAAAGTCTCGGCTAAAAAGATTCGATGAAAAATTCAACTTTGTTCAAACTTTCGCAATTTCTATCTTTTTCTCTCTTTCTCTCTTTCCCGCTAGCCAGCAGCTCCCTCTCGCTTCGTATATCCGTTTGGTTTTCAAAGAAAATAAAGCTCGAGACACGAAAATCGCGAATACGTCAATATATTTGTTTCGTGGGGGGGGGAATTGTAAAAATTGTGAATTTTGAAAGACGTGGTTTATTCGTTAGAGTCTTGGGACCTCGAGCTTGGGAGGCTATGGAGAAGCTAGTGGATCGCTAACAAACAGACAGGCCTCATTCGGAATCCTCTCTATTACGATTCATTTAATTCTCATTAATCCTTTCGCTTTCCACTCTTAACTTGATTAATATTTCTACCACGTGTTTGTGGACACGTGTCTTTTTGTTTGTTATTTATAAATCACACATTTTCGTCTTCATCGTCCTGTCGTTAATTTTTTTCTCTTTTTCCTTAAGTCTGTCCAGCGGCGTGTCCCTCTAGACTAAAACTCTCGATATATCGTTCGAGGCTTCCACACAGTTCCTTGTTAAATATATTTCGGACAGTCGCGTTCGACACAATAATTCAATATCGAGCTGTCTCTGTTTTTCATTCTTCGCCGGACAGGCTTCTCAATGAATTTCAAATAAATTAATCCCATGCTGAAAAAAATGCAATTTTCGTGCCTACCGGAAGTTGGCTACGGAGTAGAAAAAAAACTTGAAGAAATCGAGTTTTTTCCATTCACTGTCCACGTTCCAATTCTTTCTCCCTCTCTCTCTCTCTCTCTCTCTGTGTCTTTGTCTCTCTTCTCTCTCTCTCTCTCTCTCTCTCTGTCTCTGTCCCTCTCTCTCTCTCTCTTGGACTCTGCCATGCAGAAAAAAAAGAAACAGAAAAAGAAAAAAACAAGAAAATTCTGACTGTGAACGGAAAAGTGAAGCGATCCTTGGAAGGTAAAATTAGCGGCGCGAGGTTGTGCTACGTTGACGTCTCGAGTTCGCCACTAAAATAAAACAAGGGCAGGCGATGTCAAAGAAAAATCCAACAATCGAAAAAACAAACCCAAAACCAGAACGAAGAAAAAATGATTAAAATTCGACAAATCAGATGCAGGCAAGCTTAATTGGCACACTCCTTCCACATTATTCTTACAGCTGAATGATTATGAGATTCGGAAAGGCAAAAAGATTGGTGTTACCGTATCTTATAACAATCACCGCTTGTTTGTGGGAAATATTCCAAAGAATCGAGACCGAGATGACTTGTTCGAAGAGTTTACAAAGCACGCACGTAAGTTGAAAATTGCCCTTAAATCAGCAGGCAGTGTAATCCATGAAACAAAAAAAAAAAAACCAATCAAAATTTTTTTTTTTCATCGAAAAAAGCAAATTTTTCTAAAACCAAATTCAACAAGAAAAAAATTCATTTATTTATCATGTTCGGTGGCCGATTTACTCATGGCCGATCGATCGAGTGAATGTTAACCCCGAGTGTACGAATAAATACCAAAACAATGTGCTTTTTTTGTTCAGTGTGAATGTCAAGGAATTTGAAGATACATTTGGACGAAAAACAAATAATCTGTCAGGTTCATCATCGTCGTACAACGCTACAGTTTCGCGAATTGCTTTGTTTCCCTCGCATTTATTTCGTCTATTTTCCCATTTTAACTCCGGGCTTACCCAATTTTTATCTATTTTATCCGTTGGTTGGATTTTTTTTTCTCCCTCCCTCCCTAATACATCGCGGACGGTCGTGATGTGTGCTGGTCAATTATTTTCATCATATTTATTTAAATATTGCCTTTCAAGTGCTTCTCAATCGCGCGAGGCTCTGCTGCTCCTTTACTTTTCAACGAGGATAAAAATCGCGTTTAAACCCAAATAAATGCCAAGCTCGCTCGTTAAGTTTACTATTTATTTATTATCTTTGAATAATGTCGAGCTATTCTCAATAAAACGGAGCGAGAAACATCGCCAACTAATTAACGAGAGGTGCCAGGTGGGTCCGATCCATTCCCTCGCACTTCCACAATTAATCTTTTTCTCTCTCTCTCTCTCTCTCTCTCTCTCTCTCTCTCTCTCTCTCTCTCTCTCTCTCTCTCTCTCTCTCTCTCTCTCCCCCCCCCCCCCTCTCTCCCCCTCTCTCTCTCCCTCCCTCCCCCTCTCATGTTTCATTCACATATTCGAATCAGTCGCTTGGCCAAGATGTTCGCTGCTAATCGGTTTTAACGAGAACATCGAGTAGATGATAAAAAAAGAAAGAAATTTATTGAGCACGAATTTGCAAAAATTTCGATTCGGCACATTCGTATTGTTTGTTTCTCGATCGAGCATTCATCATATTATTTCGTTATTTCCAATAATTCGCCTCAACGTCGCTTTGTACGAGATGTTGTCCAAACTTAAAGCCTCGCAATCCATCATTTTCATCGTCTATTTTATTTTCCATTGAACAAAAAACAGAAATAATCAATATTTTTTAAACTGGTCGATCGATTTTCTTGAAACTTTGCGATTGTGGCTTTTTAAGTGAGAGAAATAATTTTGATGGGGGCCGTTTGACTTTCCAGTAATTTGCTTCATTCCCTTGTTTCATTTAATTTATCATTTTTCTTTGTGCGTGCGTGCGTGTGTGTGTGTGTGTGAACTTGATTTTTTTTCTTTTTTCAACATTGAAAAGCCTCGCCCCCCCACCCGCGCCCCCCCCCCCCCCCCACCCCCCCTCACCCCCCCGCCAAACATAAAGCCACATTTTCATTGGCTCTTTTCTCTTTCTTCCATCACTTTAATCTTCACTCTTTATTTCTCCTCCCTCCGAATTAATTTCGGTTCTATTTCGGGGACCATATCGTTTCCTCTTTTTTTTTTTTTCTTCTACTTTTTTGTTTTGCTGTTTTACGAGATTTGAGGAGGTTTTTTTGCATGTTCCAAATCGATTTGGCTCGCGGATATTATTTTACGGGGTTTTTTCGTTTGCATCCGTGTTTTTCCTTTTTTTTCGACACCCCCATAGTCCCGCGGACTGGAATTGAATTTTTCTTGCATCGGTTGACCCTGGAATTACAATTGTCCCCTTAAAATTGGCTTTTTCACTTTGTGTTCGATTTTAAATTGAACATTTTTTGTCCCGGGTCCGACAGACCCAGGAGAGTACTTCTAGGGTCAATCGCCTGTATTTACTACAAACTTTTCATCCCCCAAACGCCGTTACCGATCACCAGAGACAATATGAACCGTTGCTGGAAATTAAACTCGAACGCGTGCTCGATTCAATTTTTTTTTGTCATTTTAACGACTCGAATTTCATTTTCTCGTCCATCCTTCTTTCATCATCGCATTTTATTTTTCCAACTCTTCTCATTAATGTTGAGTACGTAAACGAACATTATTTTTTACTCTTTCTCAAACGGTTTTGACTCCACGTGCTTTATAGTCAGCGCTAAACTGAGAGGAAGGCTAGACTGCATTTTATTGCTTTCCCTTCACATTTTATTTATTTATTTATTTATTTATTTATTATTATTCAAAGCTCCTACAGTCGACGGTGAAAATTTGCTCTTGAATTTAATCACGAACTCGAACACGATCGTGTCACAAAACAAAGAGTTTTTCGAGTTTTTTTTTCGCCCAGTTGACTTACGAAATTTCTTTTTATTCAAAAATTTATAATGAAGGGGAAAAATAATCGGCCGGACGATTTTTCGTCCGTTAAAAAACTTTGTGTTACCAAAGTTTCAAGATGATCCACCGACCAGACGCAAGAAAAAATCCCGTTCCGAAAAAAAAAATTTTTATGTGAGAAATTAAAAAAAAAAAGCCAAACAAATCGATTTCTAGATTTTTTTTTCAAAAAGTATCATTTTTATTCGTAATTTTTGTAATACAGTTCGAACTTGACCTGATCACGGAACAGGCTGTAAAAAAGCGGCCAAAAAAATACAACAAAACAACGACCTCACGTATATTTTCTCTATTAAATCCCGATCACTAACTTTTGCGACAATCCCAACGAAAAAGAATGAGAAAAGCGACCAACGACTGTACTAACGGATATGACAGCGACGACGAGAACTGGGATGGGGGGAAAAGGAAAAATATAGAATAAGGGGATACGGTGCATGGTGTTTTTTTTCCTAGTGGAAATAGAAATAGCGAGTTTTGGGGGTTAACAGAGAAATCCTTTTTTTTTGCGTTATGAAAAATGTTCTATCAAATACGAAAAGTGGAGGGGGAAAAGTCGAGAGAAAAAAACGTAGCAAGTTGAAAAAGTGAAAAAATGTATTTTGCTTGAAAAAATAATGCAAATTTTCAAATTTCGTTACAATCAATAAAAATCATTGCAAAGCCATAAATTGTAATTTCTTGAATTTTTTTTTGCTCACTAAATTCAAATAATTTGAAAATAAATAGTAGAGGGAAAAAAAAGAGGAACAAAATTGATGGAATCGTCGACGAAATCGCTTTTATGTGACCAACAAAAGCTCCTACCTTACGTCTTTTTTGTGTTGATTTTTTCTCGATAAAATCTAGCCGGGCTGACCGAGGTGATTATCTACAGCTCGCCGGACGACAAAAAGAAAAACAGGGGCTTTTGTTTTCTCGAGTACGAGTCCCACAAATCGGCCTCTCTGGCCAAACGAAGATTGAGCACCGGACGCATCAAAGTTTGGGGCTGCGACATTATTGTCGATTGGGCCGATCCCCAGGAAGAACCTGACGAGCAAACCATGTCCAAAGTATGTTTTTTTTTTTTTTTTTGCAGAATACTCCGCACCTGTGCGGCTGGCTCATATGCACCCAAGTCCGACTTGCCGGGGCGTTTCGAATTTTCTCACTCAATTTTTCATTTTTATTTAATTTTTTTTCCCATCGAAACAAAAAAAAAGGAAAAAAAAATCAATTTTTCATTTTTTTCTCCTCATCGCCCTTGACATTATCATTTTTTCAACATTTCCCTTGGATCCACTTATTTTTATTGATTATTCGTTGTTTTTTTCTTCTCACAGGTACGCGTTTTGTACGTTAGGAATTTGACGCAAGATTGTTCGGAGGAAAAGCTCAAGGAATGTTTCGAAATGTTCGGCAAAGTTGACAGGGTCAAGAAAATAAAGGATTACGCTTTTATACATTTTGAAGATAGGGACAATGCTGTTAAGGTAATGAAACGAAAAACTTTTTTCTCTTGGCGTATTTATATGCGAAAGTGCTGAATTATATTTTTGAACAATTTTTTATTTTTCCTCTCCAGGCTATGAGGGAGTTACACGGTAAAGAAATCAGTGGGTCGCACATACAGGTCGCTCTGGCGAAACCTCCGTTCGACAAGAAGAAGAAAGAGGACATGCTAAGAGCGAGGGAACGTAGAATGATGCAAACGATGCAAGGCCGTAGCGGGTGAGTTGGTTTTCTTTTTATTTTTTACCAAAAAATCAAATAATTGAAATTTTCTGGGTTTATATTTTTCAAATTCATCATTTTGTTGATTATTTTGAAAACTGGATTCCTCTTTGGCCCATCAGAGTCGGGGGTGAGAGAAAAAACGGAAAATATTATGAAAATTATCAATTTTTTGGGAATTCAGGAGAAAAAAAAGAATTTTGCAATTTTTTCGAGCGATTTTTCGAGATTTTTTTTTTCGTTTGATGACGATTATCGTGGGGAATTGTTGAAAAATGCTCAAGACGGAAATTCGGCTTGCAGGGAGCCTGCGTTCGATTTTCGTGGATCTCCGTCGCACCCGAGTATGGGTGGGCCAATGCCAGGAGGCCGTGGATCCGGTCAGGGTCCTCGTGGCTCGGGCGCGGGTATGAGACCACCGATGGGCCGCGGCGATTATGGTAAGTCAGACCGCTCGAGTTTTCATACTCTTGTTGCTTCATTCATCATTAATTCCTGTCAATTATTTATTCCACTATTTTCGTTGGTGGATCGTCAGTTCAATCGATTAATTAAGATCGATGTTAATTTTCTAATTAAATTGGAATTTGGCGGAATTTTTTTTTCTATTTTTTATCAAAATTTTTGGGATCGTTTTCTAACGAAAATTTGTATTGCCTCCGACATTTTTATTGACGAATTTTGTTCACTTGGAAAATCCACGTTCATCGTTTATCACGTGAAAATATAGACTTTAATTTAGTTTTTTTAATTCATCATCTTCCCCATCGATATTAATGTTAGAAAAAAATTTAATCAACATTTTTAACACAGACGTCCCGCATGCTTTTGGGAATTTATCCTTTAACCTCGGCTTACGCGCATGACAGGCAACTTCTGACAGTGTGAACAAACGTTTATTTTCACTATTATTCATATTTTAATGAAATCATCATCGTTATCAACTTTTTCTTTTATATTCCAAATTTTGCATTTCCAAATTTCCCCATCGAAATCCTTGCCCGACGCCGTTCAAATGTTTTCATACTTTTCAAGCCATAGTTCGTACGATATTCGAGCTCGCATCCTTGCAAAACACGAAAAATTATATTTTCGGTGAAGACACTGTTTCCAATCTATAAAGCCAACGTTTTAAAATAATGATTAAAATTGATGGGAATTTATTTTCGACCGAAAATAGATTTTCGGGCGTTTTTTTTCTTTAATTTAGAAAATTTTCGTCATTTATCGAATTCGAGAGTTCAGCATGTCAGATTTGTTGGGTTTTCGGAATAATTTCTCGTTTTTTTTGGGGATTTATCGATTTTACTAATTGTTGGCCAACGGCCATCGTTCGAGGCTTGACAAAAAATTGTCAGTCATTTTTATTTCTCTTTTATTAATATTTTTTGTTCCACTTTAACACTTTTGGCTGTTCGCCAATTTGAAGCGTGTCTCAGTAAATGTAGTAGTTGTGTGTGTGTGTGTTTTGTTTTCGATGTTACATTGCGAACTATAGAATAAAATATTTACGAAGGAAAAAAGATGGAAAAAAATTTCAACAGGTCTGTTTACAGCTACCAAGGAAATGGGTAAGCTGGCTTACTATTTAATTACATGAATGCTGTAGAGAAAAATTTCATTTTTTATTTAACGTTGAATATTCGATCATCTTTCTCGTAAAAATGGCTAAAATTTTTGGTTTCTTCGTCATCACAGCCTCCAGCTTGCCTTGATCAGTAAAACATTCTTTATCCCCCATCGATTTCATTGTTCCGCCATAATTACCGAGCCAAGGCGTTGGGAAACGAATTTCCGATAATTCATCACTTTTCCTTTGTAATTACGAGACGGGGATTGACGCGCGTGGCTTCTGCAGAGTCTCGTACTACTTGGGCAAAACGCAGCGATAAACAGGCCCTTGAAACGTCCAAAATGAACATTTTCCCTTGAAATAAGTTTGGAGGCGAGAAACGAGATTTTTAGTGGCCTTGAGCGTTTGAAATCGAGCGCGCAAACGTACGGGGGAGCGCGATGAGTGGCGTTTGTGAGGCGAATCGTTGCGGGATATCGGAAAATGCAAAATTTGCACGTATTTTTCTTTGCTTAAATATTAAAAATCGATAAAATCGTTTGAATTTGATTTTCTTGAAAAAAAAAAACGACGAAAAATAATGGTTTTCGAATTTTTCGACGACGCATCTTCCCGGCATGTGTTTTTTCTTTGCATTTGTTCAATGAGAAAAAAATGAAGTTGTAGAAAGAGTTGTAGAATTTTTGAGAAAAAAAAAGAAAAGTTTGTCTCCGGAGAAAGATGGAAGGAAAAAGAGAAAGTTAGTGAGAGAGAAAAAAGAATTGGTGTGTTTTAAATTTGGGTCTATTTGTAATGTGTGTTTTTATAGATTATGATTACGACTATTACGGTTATGGGGATTATCGAGGTGGCTACAGTGATCCATATTACGATGACTATTATCGATACGAAGATTACTATTATGCGCCGCCTCCGCCACCTGCCAGAGGGAGAGGCAGGCAGCCTCAACCGGTGGGTCGCCTTTTTCATGGTTTTAAAGTCTCGTTTATTCATTGTCGATTGTTAATCAACATATTATTTGCCATTTATTTCAAATTTATTCAATTATTACGTCTCCTTATTTGTATTATGAATTTTTTACTTTTCCATCGGATACGATACTCTTTTTATTCATTTTCAAATATTTATTATTAGTTTATTATATTTCGAGGTTGGCGGTAGTTTGATTGTGGCACAGTGTTCGCGGATTCCCCATTTATTTTATTACCATAACCCCCCCGCATGCGTTTCTCCATCTATAAATATTATTTGCGAAAGAAAATGTCTATTTATACATCGATAAACGCATTGACACCTCACCTTGTGTACGTAGCCCGAAAAACAGAGCCCCCCTCTCAACGAATCACTCATTATATTCGAGCCCATCCCATTCCTCGCACTTGTGTACAGCCTCTGCTCTCGTGGGTTGTCATTTTAATACACGATAACCTCAACCTATTCTTTAACACACAACGCCTAATCGATTTGTGCTCGCTTCGAATAATCCACTAATTCATCGCGAGGGATATTCACTTTCCCTTGTTTTTCTTTACTTTTTTTTTCACTCACATATTTGTTTATTCTAAATGTCAATCCCACCCGAGCCCTGAGTCGCCTTGTATTTCGGACAGGACGCACTTAATTTCACGCAGTTTCGACACAATTTTTGTAGTTGCCTCGACCTTTTTTTTTCTCAATTTTTATCTTTTTTTTCGAATTTTTTTTCCCTTCTCCCTTCTCTCACTCTCACGAGTTACTTTTAGCGAGTAGCCAAAGTCGTCTCTGAATTTTTATTTTCTTCTTGTATCTCCTTTTTGTTCATGACGAATTAAAATGCATCGAGAATGTAGATTTTGTCCGTGAGGCTCGTCGTGCTCTCCGACCATTGGTCACATTCGAAATTAAGATTTTTTGCCGACAAGCTAACGCCGCGATTTACGCGAGACCAAGAACCTCGATGTCGTTATGATTCGGAAGAATCGAAAGTGGGCGCGCGCGCGCGCGTGCTGAAACGAATAACCTCAAAAAAGCATGGCGCACTCTACCTCGTGCATCATATTCGCTCATTTTCATCATCAAACTATTCATTATTGTGTGTTTTATTTATCCCTCTATGGTAACCCACGAACGAACACATTGCCACACTCAAATTTCTTGCGCTATCATATCTGAGCCATCGTAAACCCATTCGCAATGAAAACAACGACCCAGGGCCAATGACAATCGCCAAAGCCGGCAAAAGCTCGAAAGATTTAACTCAAATCGATAACCAATGGATGAGGGAAAAAAAGAACATGACTCGAGTCGAGAAAAAGTGAAAAAGCAACGCTGGTTAGGTCGTAGAATCGGTGGGGACTGTTGGGAGTCTACGATAACGGGGAAATCTTGTGCCTCGAATCTCGGACGTTTGCTTAGTCTTGTTCCTACAATCACGGAGAAACATTTGAATCGTGTCGAGAGAAAAAGAAAACCGTAAGAAACATCGCTCGCGTGGTGTAGAGTCTGGAATTGATCGGAATAACGAAGTAAACGTTGAATATTGTGGCTCGGATATGATTCGCGCGTGTGAGCACTTGTTATTCATCGACAAGCTGCAAGGCTTGTCGAGAAACAATGTGCAAGCCGGAGCAGTTAGCCACCCTGCCGCGGCATCGCTGCGACCCAGTAATCAGCCTTATTTTTCTTTTTGCTCTTGTTGCTTTTCACATTTTTCTACATCCGTAGTTTATTTTATTATTGTCATCAGATTAGTGAATCGCATCAAACTTTTTCTCCGTAAGATCGCGAGTTGCAGAAGCAAAAAGTTGCCAAAAAAACAGTCTCGGGCGATCGATCCGTTGTCTCGGAGAAACAAAATGGCACTCGAGTTACCGATAAAAAAGTTGTTTCAGTTTCCGATCGAGATTACGTGCACGTTGTAGATTTTGACGCGTCTGTGCAGGCGCGATTGACATTTCGCGCAGCTCAGAGGCAACCCCGAACTTTTCGCGTTTTTTTATCGAGTTCAAAGAGCAAGTCTCGCGTTCTTAACGAAGTTAAAGTTGCAAGCAATATTTGAAGTATTTGTACAGCTTTTTTAGAACTGCACCGAACGATAGATTCGTTCGGACTAACGAGAAGCGCGGACTATCGTTCGCATACGTTTGTAGCGTGTGTAAACATGTATATTGGCCTTAAATATGTACATATGCATATGCTAATTATTATGAGTTTGTTCACCTAGGTGGCGTCTTGTGACTAGTGGCAATTCACGAAAGTCGCGATTGTTTGTGTGCGTGTATGCGAAAAGAGTGAGCGTGAGAGAGAGAGAGAGAGAGAGAGAGAGAGAGAGAGAGAGGAGAAAAGTAGAACGAAGTTGAGTTGGAGGAAAAGTTGAAAAAAAAGACTGAGATGGCCGAGTGTAATCGGAGCCATGGACGAATAAACGAATTATCACTGCGCACGCTGCCACACGCCTTTTTCAGCTGCTTCGCTTAAAAGACACACACACACACACACGTACACACAATTTAACAGAAAAAAACATAACCTGCACCTGCAAAGAAAAAACCTGCTTTATCTCACACGCGCATAAACCGCGCGCAGCCGCAAGCCCGCTTACGCCGCACACTCAGCTGCTTTTACGTATAATATGCTTTCGTATGACTTTTGTTCTAGCTGCCAGTGCAGTAGGTTGTGTTGCTTAAAACTTCCTTCCGTCCACCAATAGAGTTCGCTTATTCACACTTATACGGCAATTGCTGGATAATACCTACGCTAACCTCCCGCCGCTGTGTATGCATACAATTTCACGCTGGTTAGTAAAGACATTTGTCCTTATAGTTCCTCCGCAAGCTTCCTCCGATCGCTTTTCATGACCCTCCTGTCGCAGTTATTCCCTGCCCCCTTTCCCAACCTCGCCAATCATCTCCTCGTCTGTTTATTTATTTATGACGTCACACACTTTAGATTATACAAATTTTCTCCAACTGCATTTGCCGCAATTGAACGATTATTTCATCAACAAACTGTCTCGTCGAAAACCTCACAATTTTCACCCCCTCTGCCCTGGTTTTTTTTTCTGCTGCGTGCAAACACGTGCCTCGACGAGAATCCAACTCGTCTTATATTTATTTTGTCTCAACGATCATTCATTATTATTTGAAATCTTACACTCGCCGCGACAGACGCGAGAAAAACAAGAATGTGGAGTCCTTCGCGAGACTCGGCGCCAGCGCCACTTGGCGGTCGCTATTCGTACTCTGATGTTCTTTTTCGGACGTTCTACCAGTAGTGTAACATTCTTGTTTTTCTCTGCTGTGTGGGTGTGAAAAAACAAAACAATTCGAACAATATTCCAAATACAATTTTCATTTCGTTTTTTTAATTAAGTCCATTTTTATTTTTATTCCAAATTCGGCTGTTTGCAATAGAGTTGTATGCGATGAAACGTATCGATGTTACGGAATGTTTTAGAAAATAAATTTGGCTTATGATCGTGAATATTGCATCCATTGTTGTGAAAAAAAAGGCGAACGTGATGTCGTGCAAAAAAGATAACCAGAAGTATGTGCGCAAGGAGGCCGGGGAAGGGGAGGGGGGGAGGGGATTGTTTATCGATAGGTCAATACACAATATAATCGGGGTTGTTGTTTTCGAGATAAGCAAAGAACGAAAAATGGGGTAACAATTGGGTGTGTGTGTTGTCTGGTTAGGCTGGTCGTGGCCGTGGAGCAGCGGCGCGTGGCCGAATACTCGGTGGCCCCAAGGCCTCTGGGGTAATCAGGGGGGGTCGTCTAGCACCATCATCAGGGTTCCAAGAGCGTGGGGCGCGTGCGGGCGCCCGTGGACGGGTCCGCGCCAAGGGAAGTTTTTCAGGTGAGGATGGTCTGTATCTCAACAAACATTTTTATATTTTTCATTATTATTATTATTATTATCGTTACTATTATTAATATTATCAACGCCATCAACAATTATTATTCATCTTCCACATCCTCGTTCGTTCGATCGTTAATTATTATATAGTTTCCATTATGATTAACGCCATTTTCTCGACAAGCCCAACTACCGCAACCGCCATCTTGTTTTTCATGACATTACTAACTGCTGCTAGAATTTGCGATCCTATTTCTTCCGTCACTCTTCTCTTCCGCACTTTCCCCTCATTCCATAAACAACAAAACGCCATTTCGGTGAAAAGACTGTGTGACATACGAACGCGCATTCGCTTCGATCTTAACCTCCAAGCGGAGCCCTCTCTCTCCCTCTACCGGCCAATCCAACACGACGCTGACTTCCGTCGCAAACGTTTTGTCGTCGATACTGAATCCAGGAAATCAATTTATTGCCGAAATTTCTAATTATTCGTAGTCGTACAAAAAGCTCTATTCAAACTTTTATTTTTTTTTTAACTTGGTGCACTTTTCACGTAATTTTGAACCTTTGAACGTGAAAAATTTTCAAGTACAAACGACACACACTGAGTATTTGCTTACGATATTGATATTTTAAACTTTTGCAGGAACCGCTTGCGCGTCTTCCGTTTTCCCGTGACACTGAATCCTCCTCGTCCACCCGCCAGCATCCAAAGCAAAGTCTAGTAGTACAGTAGAATTTGTATATTATATCAATTGTTAGAAATATGTTGTGAGCCTTCACTTAATAACGGTAATGCCGATGGAAAATGAAAAGAATGAAAAAAAATATTAAAAAAACATGAAAAAAGTACGTATTGATGGATTGAACGAAAAAAATGAGCCTCGGTTGATATTATTTGGTTATTTTTCGTCAACTTAAGAATAATCGTGCGCCAAGCAAAAAACTCGCGATAAAACAATAGGAGGGAATAAACGGAAAAGGTTGATTAAACGGAATAGTGAGTATTCTAACGGGATTTGTGGTTTGTGGTTTGCAGCAGGTAAGCGAAAGTTTGACGGGGGTCACCAGAACCAGGGGGAATCTAAGCGTCGCTTCCAGAGCAGCTGGGGCAACCAGCCACTCGCCCAACAACCATTGGGCAATGCGTGCGGATTGGCGAGTGTGAACGGTGGCGGTGGCAGTGGCGGCAGTGGTGGGGGTGGTGGCGGGGGCTTGAGCGGAGTGGGATTTGGTGACAGACCGGGAATAACGACAGGGGCGACAGCTGGTGGTGACGAGCACGAATGGTACCAGGACTCGTACCATGCGTGGAGCTAACTTGTTCGTCTCTCTGTCTCGTGTTACAAACTTTACACAACGCGCATAAACAAATATGTTATCACAAATATTCGTCCGAGGGCGTCTCGTTCATCTCCGAGTGCCTGACAAACTGGTGAGAAAAAGAGACACGACCAACTTAAATTCTAAGCACGCCGATTCGAATCGTACAAAGCGAAAAGACAACAGCAACAAACAACAACAACAACAACATCAAACAACAGCAAAGAGAGAGAGAGAGAGAGACGGCAAAGCGCGTGCTAAGTTGTGCCCACGGTCGAATCGCGCACTCTCCCGATCATTTAACCAGGAAAGCATTAGCCATCGGGAGAGAATGAAGATTTACGTGCGGCCTTGCAACCAATGCCCACAGTTGTTTCGATTTAATGTACAGTGAGATAAAGAAAGAGAGAGAGAGAGAGAGAGAGAGAGAGAGAGAGAGAGAGAGAGAGAGAGAGAGAGAGAGAGAGAGAGAGAGAGAGAGAGAGAGAGAGAGAGAGGGGGGGAGAGAGAGAGAGAGAGAGAGAGAGAGAGAGAGAGAGAGAGAGAGAGAGAGAGAGAAAGATGTGCCACTGGGACGTTTACTACTACAATTAACATCCGGAGTGACCACAAACCCACCCCTGTACTATTATTATTTTAATTATATCGCTATCTCGTAAGTACCACTACTGCATTGTCATATTGTTTACTGCCATGCGAGCGATCGAGTGAATGAGCATGTGTTATTAATGTTTATAATGTTTTCTTTTTTCTCTACTTATTTCACGAATCGATTATAGCGAGGGCCGAAAAAAAAAATAAAAATTTAAACGCCAAACGAGAGAATCAATCTGAAGCGATAATGAGGAATAAAAAATGAAAAAAAAAACGAAAAAAAAAAAAACAAAAAAAGATTAGCTCGACGTTGGAAGAGATTAAGAGTTTGTGCAACGTTTAGAAAAAACCCGTGATCTTATCAAGTAACTGCGAAAGTTGTTTAAGTGTTTCTTTTTCTCTTTTTGACATCTCGATCGGTCGAGGGGTGAAGGGAAGAAAGTAGAACGTGGTTGACTCGTGTGTTCGCGATAAGTTCCGCTCAGTTTTATCTTTTTATTTTTTTTTTTTTTTATTATGTAAATGCGTCAAGGGCGGAATGGTCACTATCTCGCTGGGCGGGAAGGACGCGTGGGCGACGCGTAGGAAACAAATGAGATAGACTAAATACTGGTAATCCCCGGAAGGGAGAAAGAAAGTAGAAAACAGCCGATAGCGCCATCTGTCGAGATCGAGTTTGATCGGAGAACGCCCTCTATCGAGGCTTCGTTATAAACTGAGTGAATGAAACGCGAGGCTAAGGAAATTACATCAACATCTCTAGCAAAACAAATATTTCCGGGGATTTATTCCGGATCTTTTGTGTGCGTGTGCGTGTGCGTGTGCGTGTGCGCGTGTGTGTGCGTGTGCGAGTGCGTCTGTATGATGAAAACGCGCCAAGCGCCAGACCTCCTATTGTTGGTCTATAATGTGTACAGTCAGTAAAACTATTATTATTATGACTATTATTATTATTATTATTATTATTATTATTATTATTATATTATATTATTATTATGAATAAGTATGAGCTGTTTTTTAGAGGTTAAGCAGAGATGGCGATCATGTTGTTCCGATCGATGCGACATCTCTCGCGGTTTTCTTCAAGCTTTTTGAAATTGAAATTTCAATGGAGCTTTTCTCGTTCGTTATTCAACTCGGTGCTCATGAAAACGAGTCTAAGGAAAAAATGATAAAAAAAAGAAAAATGATAATCGAAAATGAAGAAAAAAAAAGTGATGCAAGGATAAAAGAGAGGAAAGTTTATCAATTTGTACAGTCAAAATTGTTTGGCCCTAGTGCCAAACGTCGTGATTTATTTATGCTCGTCCAAATTTTGGCGAAAATTAGCATTTTCATGGAGATGTGAAAAAAGAAAAAAATTAGAAAATTTAAAAGTGATGGAGTTTCTCGGAATAATGAAGTGATCAAGTTTGGAGAATCGATTTAAAACGCTTTTTTTTGTTAGTTTGAGTTTTTTGTTTTGGCTTATTGAGATACAGACGGACAAGAAGACACGGAAAATACACACAGCCCCTCGAAAATAAAATGCTTCTACCGATTTCTGATGATTAAAATACATTAACTGGCTATCCAGATCGATTATCGATTATTAACGATTTTTGATTATGATAAGGAAATGAAAAGAAATGATTAATTCGGAGATGCGATTTGTATACAAAAATGCATGAAGAGAGATAACACAACCGCGATCAGAGTGTTTACTCGTTGTTATTGTTAGCCTGTTAGTTAATTAGTAAGGAATTGTATAATGCGAAAGGGCGCTGTAGTTGGTCCCTGTCCCTGGAGCCCCCACTCCCTGCCCCCTGAAAAAGCTCTTTCTGGAAAGTATTCAAATTAATGACAATGAGAGTGTTTTAATGAGCAAAGAAAGATTAATTACTTGATAAATCACCGAATGCCCACGACTAATGTCGATCGGAAACCGGAAATTAAAAATTCACAGAACTAGCGCGATTTGACGTCACGCAAAAAGCAGCAACTTACTAAATATTAAATTAACAATTATCCAAGGACAATCGAGTAGAAAGCCCTTTTTAAAAGCACCGTACATAGAAAACCGAAAGTCGAGCAGAGTGAAAACAACCGCGTTCTTTTGCCACGAGTGTCCACAATTTAATGAAAACCGAAATTTCATTCACAGTCCAATCGCGATCATTGATCCCCATCTAAAGTGAAAAAACAAATAATAAAAGTTAAGATGAAACAATCGAAGGAGATATTGAAAAATTTGAAATTTGACACACGGTGGGAAGGAACGGGCGAAATCAAAGTGTCACGTTGAGCCCGAGTCACGTGACCGCGAAAAGCCAAGCACAGGAATCATGTAAAGAAAACAAAACGAATGACACGATCGATAGCTCGCAAAACCTCGTAACGATGAGCATTTTTTTTTGTTTTTTTTTTGTTTTTTTTTTTTTTTTTCGTTACTTTTTATTCATGTTTTACTTAACTAATTTTTTTGTCTACTTCTCGTTACTATTGTATCGGTAGTGAGGAGTTAATTCTAGTAGTAATGATTGCAGATCCCCCGACAGTTTTTCACCCCGTCTTCATGCCCACAGTCTGTATAAGCGCGCCACTAAGGACACGTTATCCAACAATTGCTCTATTCATCATGCCCCCCGCTCCACAAATTCCCCTCATCCGTAGTATTACGTCAAGTTAACAAGTTACGATTTATTAACCCGAGTTCTTTGTCGGTGCAAAATCTCTTATTTTAATCAGTAGCCGTACTTTCTTCTTTTTATTCTTCCCTCTTACCCTCGTACTCTGCCATTGAAGGATTCTGCCCCCCAGCCCTCACCCCGCCGCCTCACACCTATTTACGTACCAACATATTTATATAAAACGCATAATATCGAGGATACGAATAATAATTATAATATTAACAGTACGATAAGAATGCTATTGCTAATCATTACTGAGTGGGTTTTTGTGACATGATATTTCCGTATATAAAATTAAAAACAACAAAAAAAAATCACAAATGGTCGACAAACAAAAAAAGGCAAAAAAATGAAAAGAACCGAGAAAATTGAAGAAAAAAAGGAGAGAGAGAGAGAGAGAGAGAGAGAGAGAGAGAGAGAGAGAGAGAGAGGCAAATGATGAAAAACGATAAAAAAAAATAAAGTAAGAAAATGAAAAACAAAGTAAAATAAAAGGAATTATGAGAATTAAAAGTAACAACATATACACGTATACACATTTCCATTTTAGCTGAGCTCACACACGATTGAAATAAACGATTAATAAAATGACTAACAAATGAATGAAGGCAAAAAACAAGAAGATGCAAAAGTTAAGAAAAAATCATCACTAATCAATATCGATAACGGATTCAAAAAGATATAAGACAATGAGATGTAATAGGAAAAGATGACGAGGAGGAGAAGGGACGAGGTGATGCGAATAGCGATAGAATGTGAAGAGAAAGGAATGAGAAATAAAAAAGAGTGCGAAAGCAGTTTTTACGGTGACGAGATTTTAGACTGATCCTAGGTACTAGGCGTTACGATAATTGACCACGCCCCGATAAAAGGGCGCCCTCTGAGTATTGCCCAAGGAGACTCGCAGTTTTGGCAACCGTGCGAGACTCTGCCTCCTCGACTGTGCCCCCTCTCCTCTTTTTTATTTTGGTCCTATCATTGGAAAAATTTGTAAACAACAACACCAAACACGTAACTAGAATATTCGCATATTTTAAACGCATGGGGGCGCGCTTTGGGTTCGAGTACAACGCCATCTGGGGTGACAGAACAAAAGGCTTTGTTTTTCGTTGGCGGGGGGAACTACCTTTTTTTTCCTCTAAACACAACATCAAACACATGAAATTCATTTTCCTAGCAAATCGCGTGACCAATCGGGGAATCCAAGGTGAAAAAGGGGAGCGGAGTAGTGGAGAGAGGAGGGGGAGAAAATTTTAAGTTGGCAATCATGTTAATATTATGGTTGGCGATGCTTGCAACAGCGCGCCCTTTTACCTGGCCAATGTCCCCTTTATTTGCGGCGCATATCCTTGCGGGGAAAAAAAAACAACTAGCATTTTATTGAAAGAAAATGAGAGAAAAAAAAAAACAAATTTTCGGTAACGACCCGCGACAAGCGGATGTTGTGTGATCGCGTTGGGCCCCATTGTGTAATTCATGTTAATTGCGGCCCGAAAACGTTTTTTTGAATTATATATAAATATATTATATCTATGTATATATATAAGTGCATATATATGTTTATGTATATGTATATTATATATGTATGTACGAATATGCATATTTTTTGTAACGTCATGTTATTTAGCTCTAATCATTGGCGAGGCCGCGATACGACCATGATTATTATTATTATGACGTTAAAATTATTATTGTAACCCCCCCCCCCCCCCCCCCCCCCCCCCCCCCCCCCCCCCACCCCACCCCCCGCCCCCCCCCCCTCCACTCAACTCCACATCTTCAAAATTTTCCATTATTTCGGCTATCAAACGCTTCGCTTCTATTATTTTTCACTTTTTTATCACTATTATTATTATTATTATTAATTATTATTATTATTACTACTACTACTATTATCATTACTACGATTTATATGAACATTATTGTTTTCTTCGAAACGATTTATTCGCAATTATTTTGTTCTCTTTAAGTTCCCCCTCCCATCTCCCATAATTTTAGTGTGACGTAGTTAAAAGTATGGATTAATTTGAGAAAAAAAATTAAAAAATGCAAAAAAAAAAACAATGTTAAACATAAACAGCAACTACAACAACATTAAAAAAGACGAAGCGGATTCCTTTTTTTCTGAGCTAGGAGCTTGATTTCAAGTGTCAAAGATTTTTTTGTGTATGACCAGATGTATTCTACATGTCTCAATAAACAGTTGTATCTGAATTATACCTTTTTTAATAATAATCGTGCCTTTTTTTATTTGGGAACCTCGTCCTCCAACAGTTCCTCTCTTCTCTCTGTCCTGAACAGCAGGCTTTTCCATTTGGAGACTTGCGAGGCTCGGTAGCGTCTTGGGACAAGTACATTTGATAACTCTGGTGGAGTATTTACTCCAGGAAGAGCGAAAAACAAGGATTAACTTTCATGTGTTTATGTGCGTCAGGCGAAAAATAGCGAATGACGACGAAAAATTGTTTCAATTCGCGATTTTTAATCATTAATCACACGTTGGAGGATTTAGTTTTTATCATTTTTTTGTTCAGTTCCTCTACTCTGTGAAGGGACAATTTATGTGATGTTCGAAGGTAATTAATCGGATTTATATGGCGGGAAAATAGAGAATTCGCGGGTGGCGCCATCTCTGAAGATTTTACGGAACATGAAAATTCCGGCTAGGACCGCAAGTTACCATCGAGGGATGCACGCCGTAACTCCAATCGATATCTCTACAGTGAAACCCTCTGTTTACTTTTTTTTTGTACCAACAGCGTCGGACGCGTGTTAGTGGGGGAAAATAGTGTGGCTGCCATCCGCAAGGCGGCGAGTCGAGCGGTCGTAGTTGACTACTTAGCCGCGGGGATTGCGGGAATCAGTAATGAACGTTCGCCCATTCGAGGCGGATCTTCCAAAGAGAATTTGCCGTAGTGATGCGTGCGCCGGCTTGGTGCAAAGTAATATTCAATTTACCTCCCCGACTGCAGCGAAGACATAAACATTGTTGAATTGTTTGTTTTTCTTCCGCGCCGGAGTAAAGAATTAAATTTCTAAAAGGTTTCATTCAGTGCTAAAGGACATTACGTGATCCTCGGCAGGGCGACGTAAATACCTGCGCTTGCTCCCAAGTTGACCCTCTATATATATAGATATACGAATATATATTTATATATCTGTACGGCAATCTGCAGGATTCCCCCAATCAATATATATGTATATAAATTCATATATATATATATATATCTATATAAAGTGCATTCCGAGGAATTCTTCGAGCTGGGTCGTTACAGCCAGGTGGCAGAGGGGAATTTGAGGGGAACGAATTGAACGCGAATCCGAGTTTGCCCGAGATGGAGAGAGCGTCGTGTTTTTTTTCTTTCACAACAGTAGCCTCTCTCGCATTTTCGCGAGTGTCACACATACGGAATATCAATAATGACGAAGACTACGAAAACATATTTTGAAGATTGTGCCTCGTAATCGTTAAGGCACATAATTTAATGTTAAAATAACACTAAATTGAGAAATAAACTCGTGCCGATTGACAACAATCGATCGGACGTCGAGTCTGTGCTAATCACGTTGATGCCTTCGTGTTGTTTTTCATCGAGCCTCATCTTGGAAAGGCGCAAAACAAAATTGTTTACATTTATCGTGTATTACGAAAAATAAAGCAAAGGATTTGAAAAATGACTGTATGACATTGTGTTTTTATAAATTTTCACTATCGTCGCGATTTTGTTGGCGAGCATTGAGGACGAGCGAGAGAGACAAGCGGAATAAGTGAATAAAAATTGAAGGGTTGACGCGCGAGGGGACAAAATTCGGTCGAGTGATTGTGCGTGGGCGTAGGAATTGTTGATCCAGGATGTTCCCAAGTGTAATGACAAATAATCGTGATATTGAGCCATTTTTCTCAATCGGAAGAGCGTCCAGCTCGTTCGGATCACCCACGACGTAACTGTTCCGTGTTTTTGTTTTGCTCCAACGGAGGGGGCAAGAGGGCGAAAAAGAGGAAGAGGAAGTGTCTTGGCGGGACAAAGGAAATAATAAAAATAAAAATAATGAGCGCTCGTTGAATTGGAAACCGACGAAAACGGAAACGCGGCCTTTTTGTTTTATCGTTTTTTAGCCTCGAATTGCCTTGTTCGGGGAATATAATTGGCAGCGCACCGATAAAATATTGAAAATAAAGTATAAATGAAATGACGGACTTGTTGATCGGAATAACGGGTAACGGGTTTCCGTGTCCCGGAACGAGCGGCATAACCGTTAAAAATGGTGACGTCGTTTATCGACAGAAGAAAAACAACAACAGTGGGAACAATTGTAACGGGACGGTTTATCGGAATTCGGAAATGCGACATTCCCGGAGCGAGGACGTCCTCGGGCCGGGAACTAGATCGCCGAGTCCTTTACTCGCTACAGCCTCCGAGGACGATCTCATTGCCGCTAGCGCGTTGAGGGACTGCGACATTTCGCCACCCTGCTCGTCCTCCATGACCTTGCCACCGAGAACACCTCTCCCTCTCGCTGACAGAATCGATCCTGAGGATTCTATCCGTGATATCGTCACGGAAAACGATCTATACAGGTAAATATTTACAAATTCGAATCCCACTATTTTACCAAAATAAACCAACCAATCCGCGACCCCGCAGTGTCCACAAAATGGCGGCTCTCGCTCGGTAACAAAATCCACGTTGTTTACCCATATTTTCGTCTTGGGCGTTCAAAAATCGAAACTAAATATGAAAATTTATGAAAAAACGTCAAAATTTTGGTTTATATTTTTTGATAATTTCAAAGTTTTCGTAGTTTCGACAATATTTTTCATTCATAACGAAACTGTTGACTAAATTTACGATTTGCATGACAAAAATTTACGTTCGGATGCAACTTTCTTCAAAATTTCGCGCTGCAATGACAACATTTTTGTGATTTTTCAAAAATAACGTTTAGCCGAATGTATCGAACTAAATATCGATCTTTTCCAACGAAATTTTCTTTTCACTGGACATGAATAAATAAGAAATCCACGTTTTCGACTTTATTTCCATTTTGTTCACACAAAAAAAATGAAAAAATCAAGTAATTCTCGAAAAATATGCCATTGCAAAAAAAAATTACTTTCGAAATGGAAAAATTCGACAGAAAATCAGTGGCACGTTTGGTGCAACGGGATATATTTATAGCTCCGTAGGGCCACGATTTGGGCTCGTAAAGTATAGGGGCAAAGGTAATCCCGAGCGCGCAGCAGGGCTCTCGACGACCTGAAGCCCCGGGGCATATGAAAATCTCTCGAGAGTTGTTTGTTGCTCCAAGTACTTGGGCCAATCGTTTCGAAATTATGGGCAAAAATCAATTATTATTTTTCCATTTCCGCAATTAAATTCTCCTTACATCCCGAAGAAAATGGATTTTTCAGTGACGTCGTTTTTAATGCGACAATTACGTGAGTCGAGATTCCCACACTTTTTTTTTTTCCTCATGCCAAACTAAGAATTATTGACAATGTTTTATAAAATGAGACAGAACCCGAGTCAATAAGAGCCTCAGCGACACTTCTCTCGTTCCACTGATAAGATAAAAACGTTTTTATCCTCCGATAGATACACGCCTGTCATCCATACGGCATAAAACCCGAAACGAAACTATTTCTCTCACTTTTTCGTCAATTTCTTACTCCAACAAAAATAATCATCATAGAAACACAAAAATCGCGCATTTTTCCATTTTTTTCCTCAATTTCTCGCTGCAACAAAAATAATTATCGTAGAAACAGAAAAATCGCTCATTTTTTAATTTTTTTTCTGTCTACCGAGCAGATTTCGTCGTGCCCGATGAAACAAAAGCTCTCCCGTTTGTGTGCGGGCATACACGAAGCGTCACTGGCCATTGAATTACGTCAGACGCGGAGGAAAAATAGAATTGACACGATCCTGTTGAGATCACTTTACACCTTGAATATTCCAATTGAATCCGCAATCGGTGTCTATAAAAACATCCACTAAAAAGCGGATTCGACCGGCGAAGAACGATAAAAATTCAATCAGCTCTTTCCGATATAAAATCTCAAGTTTTTTGTTTCTCGATTTCTCGGCAGCGATTTGGTGAAAAATCGAAATGTCATTTCGAGGTTTCGGGCAGATTGGTGTATATAAAATTTGGATTTCTATCGGATATAAAAATCTCATGACGTTTGAGTTTGCATCGTCGGAATGCAACGAAATTCCCTTTTTCCTTAACCAAAGCTCATTATTTATATTCAGAATTAAATGGCGATTGTAAAGATCGAAAAATATTTAAAAAATCGATAATTTAAAAAATTAAACAAATAATCAATAAAAATCAATATTTTTCGTTGCCTTCCGACGATGCAAACGTCGAAACATTATTTATTTATTTTTAAACATTTATTTTTATCATTGAGAATTATTATCTAATATTTTTAAATATCGAAATGATGAATAAAAAATATATTTTTCTTTGTCTATTCGTGCGATACGAGTTCGAGTAAATGCCTACAAGTTTGTTGGACCGTTGTCGCTCTAGAGGCCAAGAATAATCGAAAACTATAGAAAATCCTATAACAAAAGATTAGGAGAAACGAGCCAAGAATGTAAAGATAAAGAAAAAGTCTATTGACTGGATCGAAAAGCCTGGAGATATGGGAAATGATTGCATCTTTTGTGTTTAGGTTTGTATTGTTCAAGAGACATTACGACAAGTACGTGGCCCTGGCAGCCCGATACGAGGAGGCCAGAGGATTGGCCTATTACTTGGAGGAGCGTTATCACGAAGTCAAGGTAAGAAACAAATAACCGACAGGTGTCTCGTTTCCTCAATTTAATCTCAAAAAACGTATTTTCTTAAAATTCAAATTGCACCAGAAGAAATCGACACTCGATAAATTGTCAAAAATCGCGAAATCGTCGAATTTATTAAAAAAATAAAAAAAAAGACTATATTAATCTAACGAAATTAATAAATGTTTAAAAAATTAATAAAATAAAATGTGATAAATTAATAAAAATAAATAATAATTGAATAAAATAAAAATTAGTAAATTAATAATAAAACAAAAACGTTTTTTTCGTTGGACCCCAACGTTGCGAACTCAGTGTCTTAAAAATCTATAAAAAAAAATGAAATAAAAATGTCGCCTTCGATTTTGCTATCGGAATGCTGTTAAAATTTTGGAGGAAAAAACATTAGCTCGATAAATAACGAGAGAATAATGGAAGCCAGGCTGTGGATATAGAGAAGCGAAGCAGGCTTTCCCGGAGCTTGTTCACCAGACCGTGAGAGCTGGTGACCTCAGCTTCGAGCTCTCCGCGCTCTTTCGAGGCCGTCGTTAACACTCCATTTTTGTATATACACACATATCGCTCTAGGAGCAAATCCTCTCCGGAGCTAGAGCCTGCAAATGCCCGAGAAAACGAGACGCGGAAAAGCCGATATTCTCGAAAAGAGAGACAAAAAGTAAAGGGAAAATAAAAAGAGATGAATTTGAAAAAAAAAAAAAAAAAAAAAAAAAAAAAAAAAACCCACCACAAACCCCCAAACCACTAGAACAAGAAAAAAATAGACTCTCGTAGCCCGAGAGAAGAATCGCGCGAGATGCATCGTGGAAAACTGTTACAACTGTTGGTGCTCGGTCTCGGAAACTCCGGAGCGAGAAAGACAGAGAAAGAGACAGGAAAAATGTGCACACTCAGTTATAACAGAAGATTGCGAAATTTTCTTCTCTACCACCGAGTTTTCTAGTTTCACGGTATTTCGAAACGAAAATTAGCAACGAACGATCTTCTGGATGATGAGCGGAATATCGTCTCGTCTCTCGATCAGCTCATTCGATCAAAATCCTCGACTTTTGAAAAAAAAAAAATGTGACAACGCTTTTTCACGTATTTTTCGAAAAACTCGAATTTTTCATGAATTATTTGTAAAATTTGGGCGGGCGCGGTTATTCAGCAATTACAAATATTAGTTCGAGCTCATTAAATTAATTATAATGAATAATAGCGTGCGGTATAATTTGGTGAGGAAGTGAGCGAAAATGTGAAGAAAAACGAAAGAAATATTGGTGTTGCGTAATATTTTTTGACACGCAACTATATATTGGGCTCGCGCAGAGACACGAATAAATTCACGGTCGAGGAGAGAACGTGCGAATCGGAAACTCATGCTACGTCCGCGCGTGAACAATGGAACGCGGAGATTTTGATGAAACGGTTTTTGGAAAAAGAAAAAGAAAACAAACAAAAAACGGTGTGAATAAATTTTTACAGAGATAATCCGATGCGGCGTGTGTTTCTTATTTATAGGAATTGAGAGTACGAGGATGAGGAGAATGTTAAGTCGTAACGCGCGCGGCGTAGGTCAACAACACGGTACTTTTCGATCCTGAGAATCGTGATACTCGCATTCTCTCTTTCACTCTTTCACACAGAGAGAGAGAGAGAGAGAGAGTAGCCCGAAGCCCGGCCGGCACTAAACCGAGAAATCGTTGAGAAATTATCTCGACTACGTTGTTCATCGGATTTCGTTATTTTCCTTTGGCATGCTCGCTGCTCCCTCTTTTCCCTCCCTCCTCTTCTCTGTGCTCCACGTGAGAAACATTCGTTTCGTCGTGGATTGTTCACCTTTGCAAACTCAAATCCAACTTTTGTCTCGCGGAGATGGAGCGCGTGGGCGTGAGAGGGAAAGTTTGCGCCACCTCGTCAGGCTCCTTATTAAAACTTGAAAATCAAACGATAATTAGTGTGAAAAGTTGTTCCGCAATGTGAGAATAATTACGATTTTTTTTTCTCATTTTTTGGGGCCAAAAAAAAAATTGCTCGATTCTCGAAATTTTTTCGGAGAGGGAAGGTCCGTTGGGAAATTTGGTTTTGCTTGAGCAGAGCTCGGTATTTTCAATATTTGGTCGGAACAAAAAAAATCATCCGGTGGGACCGAAAAATAAAATGGACACGAAAAATTTCCATAATTTCCAAAATTCAATAAATAATTATAGGGAAAAGGATTTTTCGTTGAATCTCAACGTTGCAAACTTCAAAGTCTCATCAACACACGAAAGAGTTGGGAATAAAGTTACTTCCGGTTAATGGCGCGCCTTGTACGTGCCCCGGAAGTTGCTCCAAATTTTATATTAATGGCATATATGGCTCTAAGATTATTTTATATTTACCATATTTTTTCGTTGTTTGTTGTTGTTGTTATTATTAAACAAACCGCGAAACCTTCTCGAATTAGAAAGTACCATCGATGCGGATCGCGAGTCCTGTGCTTCGGAGCTATAAAGAAATATACTCGCTCACACAGGTGGCCAAAGCCAATGTGGGCCTTTTCCATTACAATAATTAACCATTCCACCATAATCAACCGCATCGTATTGTAATTATGACTAATGACTGGCTTAACGGTTCACCAGAGCTACGCATGCCAGTGAAAATTCCCAATTTCGAATAAAAGCCAACTCATTTCTATACACCGAAAAGAAAATTTCGTTAAAAAAGTTCGATATTTTGTTGGATTCGTTCGACTAAACGTTTTTTGCAAAAAATTACAAAAAATTTTGTCACCGGAGCGCGAAATATTGAAAAAAACGTTCCGGAAGTAAATTTTTGTCATGCCAATCGTAAATTTTGTTGACGGTTTCGTTCCAAATGAAAAATATTGTCAAAATAACGAAAATTTTGAAAATTATGAACAAATAAATATTGAGGTTTTTTGAAATAATCAAATTTTTACTGTATTCAGCTGAAGCTCAAGATGCAACGTTAAAAAACGAGCCGATGAAATATTTCGTTTTTATTGCCGATTTTTTCCATTTTTCTGGTCGATATACTTTTTGGACCGCAAAGAAATAAAATAATTTTGTTGCATTCCAAGGACGCAAACCGCGACGTCATATTATTTAGCCTCTTCGCGCGAGTTAAAAAAAAAAAATGAGAAACCGAAGGGGAAAGGAAAAAACATTCTCAAGATCGTGTTTTCTCCGATATGTATGATTTTTCGTTTTATTGACGATGTACACACGGGCTCACTCGGCCGTTACGATCGGATAAATCACCGTGATTAAACGGCTGTATCCTCTCGCCGAGCCGTCACCCATTTTATGGAGTTTATTTTTTTAGAGTAAAATAAATATTAGCCCGGAAAAGTGATGAACGAAATATTCGCGTGTTTGACAAACTCGGAAAAACTTGGAGCAAGAGGGAGTTGAATTTTTTAAATTCAAAAATAAAAAAAATAATTTAATAAAATAAAAATAAAAATAAAAATTTCCTCCTCGGGAATTTTTAAGGAAGAGAATTGTATTGGCTCGTTGAATGGGCTCGTTCATGTTCCGACGAGACTGGGACGCGCCTACATGCATGGATCTTGAATCGAGTTCTCTGTAAGCAAAGTCGTTCATTAGATTCGCCTCAATAACGTACCGATCCTTCGCGATATATAAATAATGTTGTTCGTCCAGCAGCGGCTCTCGACTCGCATTACCTTTCAAGGCGTGGCTCCTCCAGACGCTATTATTTATTTATTTATAGTCTTTTACATTTTTTCATCCATTTATTCATCAGTTCTTCCTTTTCTGCTTTCGATCCTGTGACTTTGCTAATTAATTCATTGCTAAATCACTCTTCGCTATTAATCCTAGACTCCCGCCCACTTTCTCCATTCGTTCTCCCATATTTTTCATCGTTTTTCCACATTTTTCACCAATTTTTCGACCTCAAGCAAAATCGCCCCAAGCTCGCGTGATTTTGCATTAAAAAACCAAAAGAATGAGTCCAAGCTGGACGCTCTTCGTTAAATTTTACCAGAGATATGAATTTTCAAAATTCGGGTCATTTTGACCCCGGGTTGCGCGAATAGGTACACAAAAAAAAAATACAAAATAAAGTTACCGTTCTAGGCTCAATAAAAAATTTCAACTGTTTGCCTTTTTGTGTTTCGCCCAGACTCACGTGATCCTGTATTAAAAACCGAAAAAAATGAGCCCAAGTTGGACTTTTTTCGTTAAATTCTACCGGAGATATGAATTTTTTAAAATTGGGGTCATTTTGACCCCAGGTTATCGGAAGAGATAGAAAAAAATGAGGTTGCCATTGCAGGGTCGATTTTTATTTGGTGTCTGATATTTGATTTTCCCCTGTGACCGTTTTCTGCAGGCAGAACGAGACAAATTGGAGGCGACTCGTTTGGCATTGGAAAAAAGGTTGGAAAATAGCGAGACCGAGCTCCGGGAAAAAGAGGAAGAATTATTCGTGCAGCTCGAGCGTAGCTTGCGACTGGAGGACGAGGCCGAGAGAACGAGGGCGGATCGTGACGCCTGTGTCGTCGCTCGGGATCGTCTTGAACGGGAGCAGACGTCAGCGTTGCGTCAGTTACAGTTGCAGGCGACCCAGAACGAGATGACGAGACGAACCCTCGAACGAGCTAGACAGGATGTCGTCCGACAAGCCACTCTTATACGCGCCGAACGCGACGCTCTCGAACGAGAAGTAACTTTTTTTCCCCAGGGGAAAGGATGACAATAAAAAAAACACAAATTTCCGTTGGTCATCGGCCCAAAAGCCCGATTTTTTTCTATTTTTCTTCTTCTTCGCTTCGCATCTTCGTGCTATGGGTTTTCCGATTCATTGATATGCGGTGGATTTACGAGGTCGATGAACGGGACATTCGAGAGCATTCGTGATTTGATATTCGATCCCCGGCTCGTGGCTTTTTTTTAAATTCATTTTTTTTTCTCTTTATTTCGTTTTTTTTTCATTTTCTTGGCAACTTCTCAGTTTCCATTTCCTCCTCTCAGTCTCGCGAGTATCAATGAAGGCAGAAAAACGATAAGAACATTTTTATGATTTTTCAGAATGTCGTGCTGAAGGAGAAACTACGGATCGGAGAAGGCGAGCTCGGGGAAGAACGCCGACGTCGCGAAGAAGGCGAAGCTGCCCTCACACATGAAACTGTCACTCTGAGACACGCTGCTCGCCATTTACGAGCTGCTGCGATACACGCAACCTCCTGTCGTCGACGAAGAAGATGTTCCGTTTGTTTATACGCCAAACGCACTTTTGCCGAGGTCGACGATTTCCGGGATGAGTAAGATTTCTTTTTTTTTTCATTCAAATCGAAAAAAATCAAAAAATATTAATTTTTTTAAATATTATCGTTTTTTTTTTTAATTTGCAGCGGAAAATTGTTCAAATGCCTTCAAGCACCGCTCCAAGATTTACGCACTTGGTTACGCCCCAACACACCGACGTCGTATCCGGCATTAAGAACGAGCTCGCCTCTCGATCGTGGCATCAGTTACATCGACGATTCGAGCAGCTCCTCCGAGGACGAGGAGTTCCCGAGCACACCCGTCGCCGAGGTCTCGCTTTCCTCTGCCAATTCAGCCCCGCCCGCTGCCCGAGCATTTTCCTCAGACTCTGGGTAAACACAGTAATTTCCCGAAGACGGAATTAGTCGCTTCTCGTTCATTACGTAATCGATGCCTTTCAGGAAATTACGAAAAATCGTAAAAAATAATAATTTTCTTGCGGATTTTTCAGTTTTTCCTCCGAAGTCGGCGACCGAAGGTCACGCTCTTACGAGGCGGGCGGTAGCAGTCGAAAAATCAGCGAGTCTTCGAGCAGCGAGAACGACGCTCATCGCAATGCAGCCGCCGGAGCATTCACTCGCTCAAGATGGACTTCCTCGTTCCGCAAGCTTCTCAGCCGCAAATCCAAAGCAAAGAATCTCACTGCCCTCGAGAGGTCTTCGTCGTGAATTAAATATCTTGGTTTTTTATTCGTTTTTTCTATTTACGAGGATTATTCCGCCCTCGGAATAGCGAGAGAAAGTTGGCGCGATAAAGAGTTTCGTAAAAATAATGTGGCGAGTGAAAATGCACACAACGCCCACCTACGAAATAGCTTTCTCGTCTCTTTCCAATTTTCTCATTCAGCGCTCGTTCGTGCTCTCATTTAACCGCGGTTCCGTATCCACTCGATGCTGAAACAAGAGAACCGCAAATTAGCAGCCAGAACAAAAGAGTCTGACGATCCTGGAGCCACAAAAACGGAGAATACCGATTCAAGCCCAAAATTATTTTCCTTATTAACTCGTTTGACACATTTTTATTTTCATTATTGTGCTGTCAACGATGGACATTGATGAGACGTTAAAAAATAGATCAAAGAAAAATAATCATAAGGCTCAAACACGAGGATCCCCCATTTTTCATACTCGTCGATTTTTATCACGATTTTCGACCGCCGTTTCAAGACACAGGGTAATTTAAATATTCGATGCTATTTTCCTCTTCGTTGATTATTTCATTACGTTTTTTTCTCAAATCTACGACTATTATCGCAATTAAGTTATTTTATTCGGGGGCTTCGAGCATTGAGCTTGAAAGGAAAGAAAGAAACTAGAGTCTAACAGTTCCTCAGCTGCGCTAGAATCAATTTCGTTGTTAAACTCCCAAAGTATCGACATTTTTCCTTCCCTTTATCATTCGAAAGTAAATCGACCTCGCGAACAATTTTTAGCACTCAAACTCTTAAGAAATAATATCGAAAAATTTCACTCTCTTCTACAAGATCCGAATTCTTCCTAAACGAAACGTGATCCAAATTAACTGCCAATTATTAAATATATCGAAATAGAGAGCGACATTTCAAGGAAATCAATATCCCGCCTCTACGAAAATGGTATACAAAACAAAAAAGAGACCGGGCCAATGGTAAGCGTGTAGAGAAACAAAAGAAATGAAGAAAAAAGTTGGAAACGCCGGAATTAATTTGCACACACGCGATTTCCTTTTTTTTTTTAATTTTTCAAAATACAAGACTGTTTTTTTTTCTCTAGATACGTAGCGATTTTCGCAGTGTACTTAACTATATAGTATTATCGTATTGTTGAATGTAGTAGTCGTGGAAAAATGTTGAGATTCGTCAGTCAGTAAGGAGCGCCTGCTCCAGTCGGTGTTGCATTTGTTTTTTCGCATTTACACCGGAAATTCGGCATTTTTTTAAGCGCCTTCCTCAAGACCGCAAAAACCAAGTTCTCAATAATCGTATACCTTCATTTTAATACGGTGCCTTAGTGTCGTTACACGAAAATAAAAAGAAACGTTGAATAATTAAGTAATTTTAAAAAAAACGCTTCGTCCACATTCCAAATGACTTGATATTCGGATCGCGTTCGTGCGGTATACCTTTCGATAGGAAAGTTGACGTAAATAATTGAACGAATTGAACAGAGAAATCCTATTAGCGAAACAAAATATTTGAAATGACTAAATTAATTGGAAAATGTATATAAATATATATAAACACGATTGTGCTCATATATTCCAATAAAAAATTGGAATCGATGACGATTTTAAATCTCCGAAACTACGGAATTGTTGTGAAAATTTAAAAAAAAAGTGTAAAGCCTCTTGTTTGCAGGAATTTTGAAAAATCGACCATGTGGTCGTTTCTGCAATTCGGGAGACTCACACGCTCGGGATCCATGACGAAAAAACTTAGCGTTAGGCGAAAATCGTTGAAAAATAGATAAATTGAAAAAATTGCAAGTTTTGAGGATCGAATTAACGAAATTTACTTGGTACTTCAGATTAGGTCGTTGCAATATTAAATAGAAGAGTCCAGACAGCCGAAAAACCACAATAATTGAACGAACAATTAATTCAGCATAAAATAGACCAATAGAAATATTTTAGAGGCGAGTCAATTATAATTATTAAATTAGGATGTTGCAACGCTGAATTAACAAAAGATAAAAAAAAGAAAAGCCCCATTTCGATGATATTGTAGGTCCGAACTAATGATTAGGCAAAGGAATTTGGTGCCACGAGATTTAATCATTAAATACACTCATTTCAAGGAAAATACAGAACAACAACAAAAATTAGTGAATTTAAAATCAAGTTACAATCGTGCCAATTTTTCTCAATGAAATAATGTTCTCTTCAATCCTGATAATATATTATATATACATCCAAAATTTAATATATTGCATGAGGGCGATCTGTCAGTCACATTTTCTCAGGAATTGTTGATATTTCGAGAAAAACTAAAGTTACAGCTTCTTTTTGGACTCAAAAAGAACAACGTGTGACTAGAATTTTTATTGGAATATGAAGATTTCGAAATGGAAAGTGTAGCAGGATTTTTACCGAGCGTACGACTGACAGATAACCTTAAATTATTAGATGTGCATGTATATGACATCTAAAGGCAATATATCAGTCTCCAAATAAAATTTGAGACCTATCTGAAGTTTGTCCATTGCATTGAAATTGATAAATAACTTGGGAATTGATGGAAATGATATTGATTACTAAATAATTGGTAAAAAGGTTGAATCGTCGAGCGAAAAGCCCGTTCGTAAAGTCTCTGTTGATCCTCGTACGAAGATCATCCAGAAGACAACAAGAACTAACCTCAGCTCTGCTGGTGGGCGATCGCAAAAGTGTCGTTTTTATTTTCTTATTGATGCCGATCCACCGGCTCAATAAACACATTCTAATTGTTGCTGTTATTACGAAGACAAAAAAGGCAAAGAACGCGTCAAGTTGT
>JAPYYS010000250.1:0-63316 GCA_030522525.1 Campopleginae sp. 14b
TATATATATATATATATATATATATATATATATGTGGCCTTATATATGCATACATATGGTTACGGTGTTATATATATACGTATACCAAATACATGTATACAGCGTATTAGTAATTCCCGACGGCACGTCGTATTGTGGACTACTTCCTGGGCGCATACTGACACCAAATCCCATATACCAAGCACCATCGTCGTGGAGAAAGATACTTTTAGTCTGAAAAAGAGAGCGAGAGAGAGAGATACCAGAGGGTAAAAGAAAAAAAAAATGACTTTGGAACTTTACAGAGTCGTTTTCGTTTGAGCATATATAAATATCGAAACTCGCATTCCGATTCTTCTCAAAACGACTTGTTCATGGCTTTCCCTCAAACTTCTTTCTGTGACAGCTTAAATAAACATCTCATATTTCATATGAAACGAAGACAATGATCAAGATTCCTGAATGAAAGCCATCGTTGACCTTGGGCGGCTTGGATGCAAGCAATATGAGAAATCGACCGATAGAGGTGAAGGACGAAAGGTTCTCGCTTCTTTCGGTATTAAGTTGCTTCTTTCGATGGAATTTCTGGGTTCGCAATTGAGAAAAAAAAACCGGTATCGTTCCTAACAGGCGACAACAACGAGGAAGAAAGGTAAGGAATAAAATTAATAAAGAAGTAACGAAGGCAGATGAGCCAACCTGTGTATAGACATAGATGCGAAAGGAGACGAAGCAGAGGCCTCTTCGAAGGGGCAGAGGCTGGGCGTTTACAGTTAGACACGACGATAAATCGAGGAACAAACGGCTCGCGTTCCTTTCGCCCGGCGCTCGTCGTCGTTGATCAACGAGAACGCGGGCGCCGGATACGCGAGAGTGTCCAAACCCCGATTATGGCCTACAAATGATTATTTTCGTTCAACGCTGACAAAGTCATTTCCAAATTTTTCATCCAACTACAATTTCCAACGCGAGCTCCAACAATTGACATTCCATTAATGAACAGCGAGAATATTCACTCGAATCATGAGACACGAACAATTTTGATGCCGAAAAAAATGGAACAAAATTTCCCTCATTTTTCGGACCGTTTCTTTTTTTTTTTTATAGAATTTTTTTCAAAAAATTATCTCCATGCTAAAATAATCGTCTATGACCAAGTGTGGTGACACAAAATCAAGTTCTTGACACAAAACGATAGAAAGTATGGGCAATCCCTGGAGCCTCGTAATTTCAGAAACACTCAACTTCATACTCAACATTTTTTTCATTACACTACAAATTTCTACTTTTCTATAGGATAATTAACATTATTAGAACATTCCGTTATGCTCAAGCTTGCATGCATCGATCAGAGAGTTGCCTTATTTTTTCACCACGACCGAGACGACACGATTGCAAATAATCGAGAACGAAGAAAAAAGAGTTTTTTTAACTCTGTCGTAACGTTTCGAGCCCTAGTCAGAAGGGACGACGAATATTTAGCAATTTCAAACGACCCTTGAGAATGAAAATCAGGTGGAAAGATTGGATACGAGGAATGCAAAAAAAAAAATGGTCCTTCTTGAAGTTAAAAAATGTGCTGTGAAGCTTTCAGAACACTAAAACTCATCGGGGAACGCCCAGACATAAGAAACGACCAGGCTCATAGTAAAAAACTGAAAACTCATTTACAATACTTACAAAAGAATTCGACCTTGATACAGAGAATGCCTGATCACGATAATCACAGAGTGTACCAACCACGTAACGTCGTAAGAAGATCTAATTTGAAAGTTGGACGAGAAAGCCGGAACGAATCAACGTCGCATCGTTCGGATCATCATCAGCTTTTTGTTCAATACGATCAAAGTTGTTCTGTAACGTCATCCAAGCTCAACATTTTTCCACAAATTACTAAGTTCTCATGAATTAGAGGAGAAAAAAAAAGCAGATGAAAAAAAATATAATTGCGTTAAACACTCCAAAGAAATTTCAATACGAGTAACATTGATTGGAGATTTTCGAAGGTAAAAATGGTCCTGCAGTTTAACTGGTGGCTTCGCTGTCTTTTGTGAATCGATGCAATGATAAGATCGTGACCCGCGGCTAAAAAAAAAAACATTTGAAAATGTATGAAAAATATTGTAAATGTTATCCAAGAACTATAATGATCGTAAAAAACGTGGAAACTCTACAAAAAATCGACGCCACAGAAAACTATTGACAAGTTAACATCCGACGCATGAACGAATGTAAGTAGATGAAGGATTGAGAGGAAAATGTCAGGATTATCCTTCCTGGATGACAGTGTCCTATTTGTATATGTTGAGTGATAAGATAAGCCTCGTGAAAAAAAAAGTCACAAGAGAAAATGATGGTGGATAGAGGAAGAGAATAAGAAGATGAAGAGATAGAGAGAAACGGTAGGCTGAGGCGATGGTAGTTACCGAAGGAGGACGATGACGAGTGTACGAGGAGAACGACGACGAGTCTTGCCCCTCTCGAGGAAGGTGGTGGCGGAAGTGGTTGTGGTCCCTACGGTATAAGAGGCTCTCGCACAGGCGCTTCGTCTGTTTAACACTCTCGCCTCTCGTTGCACGAAGGAGTATCCCCTCGAACGAATCATCTGACCTTCGTGATCGTGTTATACCAACAAACTGAAAACTATCGTTATATTGTCCTCGTGGTCGTTCACCGAACGAACGACCGTTTTCGTTTGTTCATTCTTCGTCGCTTTACTCCTCGGGGGACAAAGTTTATATTCGGCAAATCGACGAGAGGTGAGTCCACTAAGGAGAACCGATTTCGACTGTAAATCGATTCCATCGTGCCACGAGCCGTGTAAAGATTCGTCCAAAATTCGATGAAACTGATTTTTTTTTTCTTTTTTTTTTTTCGTTTTCTTCGAAAAAACGAAACTTTATCTCGACCCGATCGATTTAATTTTTGATAAAAACGAAAAATTCTAAAAAATTATCGGTGTAAACATATGTGTGCAGTTTGTTTTTCTCGTAATTTGAAAAAAATACACAAACCAAACAATATATTGGAGAAAAAAAACGATTATTGTGATCGGTTTGAGGTGGTAAAAACCAAAATCGCCAAATCGAACGAGTGCATATATTTATTTCGAGTTCTGAATGATACGTATTTATTTAATGGAATTTTTAACGCGTGGATCCACTTGTGAGCCGAGTGTTGAAAATTCAGTGAAAATTTTTCTTCCCGAAAAAGAAACTTGGGATTGTTTTTTCTCCTAATTTCGCTACCCCGTTCGAAATGTAAGACACTTGTTAAAACCCAGTCCGTACAACATACCGTATTAATCACAGGAACTTTCCGTGCGTGCGCGAAATAGTATTGCGGCAATTTCCGACCGGGGCATGTCACGCGAGAAACATAAAAAAATAGAAAAATTAATAGGAGCACGGTAACCCGGAGTGGACAATTCGAAAATGCACTGCGAGCTCTCGCTATGGTCAAAAATAGTCAAAAAATATTCTGGATCAATCCCAAGTTCATGGCCAAGCAATCATTTCAAAAAAATCACAACAAAGACACCCGAACGACTGTTTTGTTTTTTACGTTCATTTAGTCACTTGTATAATGTATGAAAAATATTGAAATCCAACACCATGAGGTTTTTCATCGATGTGTCATCTGCCAGGGGAGGAAAATTATTTTTCGATGATTTACGTTTCTGAAATGTCATTTTTGAATGTGTCTTTCGGTCAAATGCAACATTAAGGGCTTTTTCGACGATGTGTCATCTGCCAGGGCAGGAAATTGTTGCTCGACGGAATCTAGTAATGATTTATCGAGGATTTGCGATTGATAAACTTAATTTTTGAACGTTGATGTGTCTTTCGGTCAGAGCCATGAAGTCGGTGGCGGTGCTAGCAGTGATTTGTTGCCTGATTGTTGGAGAAACATTCTCGAGTCCAGTCCCGAAGGTTCCGTCTAATGAGGGAACCAAGACAGCGAATGCTCTTGATTTGAGCGAAGCAACGGGACGACAAGCGGTTGGAGGAGTCGCACAACCTGCTGCCCCAGCAGCCGCGAGCGATGACGATGACGACGATGACGATGACGATGACGACGACGATCTCGACATCGAAGACTTTGCCGATGACGATGATGACGATGACGACGACGATGAAGACGAACCGAAGCCCGCTGGTGCTCCCAGCAGCGACGATGATGACGACGAAGACGATGATGACGATGACTACCTCGAAAGATTCATCGACGACATTCTCGGCGGTAAGTTTTATCTCAGCATTATTTTTCGGACTGCGTTCTGAAATTCGATGAGTTTTATGGTCTTTTTCGGGTTCGGCTGGTGGAGAGAAGTTCGGATTTGCTATTTCCTTGATATTTTTAACGAAAACGTTTGATTTTTAATTCTTTCATTATTGGGAATCTTCAATTGAGGATTTTTGGTCGTTGCTTGGTTTAGGATTCGGGATAACGTTACACACCTGTTGAGCGTTAAATGGTATAGACGTCGCGAGTAGAAAATAAAAAACCACGAGAATTCCGATTAGTAGAACGTCGGGCTCTCCCGTTATACTTATCGACCATATTTGCCAAGTATGAATGTTTACGCATACGGACACGTTTCCGTATGCACGTGTGCGAACGGGGTGACGAGCTCTCGGTCGAGGGAGATTCATGCTTATGCTCTTTTAGAATATTAGCAGCTCTTCGTCTCACCTGCTGTTGTACGTAACGGTACGCGAAGGCTTCGAAAGCATTGCCAGCCTAAATTAACATAATCCGTGCGTGCTTCGAAATCACGTTGTAGCCTCATGTCGGACTGCACGAGATCGCACCTCGTAGAGATTCATTTGGCGAGCCCATCAAGATGACTTTCCATTAGATCCTATTAATTACTTCTTCGAATCCACCCTTAATTTTGTGCTCGACCCGCAACTCCTGAAATTATAATCTTCCGTCGATCATGTGATTTTTTATGGCACTCCGGATCATTTGGGTCTTTTTCGTACCCTTGCATCTCACGTATTTTCAGAGAAAAAAATCTGAAAAAATTCTGGAATACTCTCCATTGATTCTACTTTGAGGTTCCATAGCCGTTATAGTCGTTGCATTCGTTTTATTTGATAAAACGACGAAAAAAACATGATTTTCGAACAAAAAGTTGTCGCTTGGGTCGACTTGACCCATATGATCAGTGGAGGTTTAATATTCGTGTCCATCTTGACCAGAACATCCTTATTCACTTCGTTTCGATTATTTATGAAATGTCAAGCACTCGTTTATGGTGTCGAAGATCAAGAAGTTCTCATCACTCGCCATGACTGGATGATTCAATTAAATTCTTCAACGAATTCTTTCATTATTTCTATGTAATGGTTCTACCAAAGTTAGGAACTAATCGTAATTTCCGACAACTGGCTCGGGCGAAAAAGTTAAGTCACAAATAATGGGAGAGAAGAAATTATGGGACTTACTGGCTCGGAGGAAAAAAATGTCGCTACCGATCTGGTTCTGGAGAAGTTCTACGGACAAGCATGATCGAGAACTGGTAGCGCGAGCAACATCGATTGTCTCTTTTTCTTCATCGTCTCCACCACGAGGTGGTTGATTTTCATTCGTTGATTCTCTTCGTCGGGCATCCTCTTGATCTCTCTGTTTCTATCGTTTTGTCGTTTATCCTCTCTTGTAATTTGTTCCACGCGATGGATCTTTCTTTCGCTCGATCTATCGTTGCCACAACCTACATTCCTTAAACATCGATCTCGAGCAATCTATAATTTTAGTCTCGATGCGTAGATCCCGGGGACGTTTTGTGGTAAGACTGATCTTCATGGTGTACGACCATCTGAGATTTAATAACCGATTGCCGTGAGCTCGAACAACCTTCTAACAAGATGGAAGTCATTGACGGATGACCGAAACAACAATTAAATTCGTTGCTTCTATTTAAATTTAAGAAAATAGTGATAATTATTGGTTGGAAGTCGAGAAGGCATTTTTTGTAGTGTCAGTATCGTCGATCCAGAAGACACGCGTGAGATTCTTTGAGGTAGGCTGAACTGGCTCGCCCCGTTCGTTAACTCACGATCATCTTGTTTTTACCTTCCTTTCCGTGTGTGGAATTCTCCAAGTGGGACAACGCGGACTCGATCCCAGGTGAATGTTTGATGAGATCTCGCCGGAAGCTACTGGTGAACTTGAACCTTGAGTCAGAAATAAGAACAGGATTAAGAATCGTCGACGACACTCTTTGTCAACCCAGCAAATTATATGCAGCAAGTTATCTCATATATACAGCTGTCAGTGATAATGTCATTTTTTTGCTTTATTGCAGTTGAAAAGTCATTTTAAAAAAAAACTTGAATGTTTCAACCCAAAAATGTTGTCTCTGGTTTTATGGCACTTCTCTGCACTTCCGAGATGAACGATTCATTTTCTTTTGGCGTCGATGTAGATTACTGTGCAAGTGCCAGGATTGGGAAGATGTGAAAAGAGTTTTTTTTTATCAAAAGTTGAAAAAATTGTTTGATAAAATGCAAGGAATGGTGTTTTTTCGTCAAAAAATAAATATTGTGGATTGTTTAATCGTTCCAGGCGACGAGGATGATGACGACGACGATGAAACCGTATCGGTAGTGGAGCCGATAGCTCCAGCCGCTCCTGCACAAGCTCAAGTAATTCAACCGATCGTAAGCGCAGCTCCCTCGATCCCAGCAGCGGTTCAGTCCGATTTGAACGCTTTGGCGGATGGCACTGGCGAGGAAGCTGGAAACGTCGCTGAGATCTCGCCGATCGAGGCCGAAAGTGGAAGTTACGAGGACGAAGAAGCCAGTGACATTACGCCCGAAGGACAAGCGGCGTCGAGCCTCTCCGAGACGGGAAATCCAATTGAAGGTGAAGGGATTCCTGTGGTGTTCACGAGCCAATCATCACCCTCCGGAATTCTTCAACAAGCGTCTGTGGGAACGACGTCTGACGAGGACGACGACGATGACGAGGACGACGATACTCTTGGCATAGCGGAAATAACTGACGACGACGAAGACGACGATGACGAAGACGATGACGAAGACGACGAGGACGACGAGGACGACGAAGACGATGACGATGACGGCATCCCCGATATCGATGCTCGTCGAGCACGTGAGTTCAAGGGCAAGACAAAAAAACACCAAACTAACACCCCCGACGCGAGCAAGAGATCGAAAAAGGCTCGCAAGTCGAAAATTGAGACTCGCAAGTGAAACGAGGAAATATTAAATCAGATTATTTATTTATTTATACTTTCATAACGTGACCCGAGAGAGCAGGAGATCGAGGTGAAATGACAATCAGAGAGGGAGAGAAAAAAACACCCGAAAGAGTCAAATAATCCAGTCAATTAATCGAAAAATTGAGACCGAAATTTCGCTCTATCGAAGAAGCTCAAATCCAAACCGAAATCTCTCTTATTGTGAGGATCCTCCACTTTCTAACGAGGTCAAACCGTTTTCTTCCGATCTGAAAAAAGAAAAAGCAACAAAAATTATTCAACAATCAGATTTGGGAAAAACCAATCGAGCTCTGTATTACTCTTGAGTTTTGTGACTCTCCTAATTTATTTATTTTTTTTATAATCGCTTATCTGACAATCTCTACCGAAATAATTGTTTTTTTTTCGAATATTTTCTCAAGCATTCGAAACACTTCACGCTCCACTGAACGCCGGTTTAACATTTCCTCGTTTTTTTCGCTCTCGAATTCAAAGATCGTAGGACGAGAGAAAAACAGAGCGAAAGAAAAAATAAAAAGAAAGACTAGCATTAAAATGCCGTGGTTACGGATGACGACACACGTCGCGTTTCTTCTCTATGAACGTTTTTTTTTTATCTGCCGAGTAACAATGACCCCGAGTGCATGCGCGTTATTTATTTGATTGATTTTTTCTTTCGATTCAAGTTGACGAGATTGAGAAAGTGAGGAGCAAATGGTGCGTGCTTGACGGAAGAGCAAGTGCGAAACAGCAAAAAAACTATCGTAAACGAGAGCTCACTCTCGAACGAAGCTTTACAGTGAAACAAATGATAAATAATTCCCTATTTTTTGGACTTTTTTCATCACCTTAACCGAAGCATTACGAACTCGAAATTTACAGAAATGAGAGAGAAAGTGTGTATGTATGTATGTGTGTGTCCGGGAGGACGAGAAAGAGAGAAAAGAAAATGCTGTACAGAGACATTGTCCGATTCGGATTGATTAAATATAGATATTTCATTATTTTTACAAAAAAAAAAAAAAAAAAAAAAAAAAAACAAAGAACTGTGTTGTTTACTTTCTTATCGGTGATGAATTCACTCGCGATGTCTTTTTACAGTCCGCGTGATTCTTGTCCAGAGATTCGAAGTTACAGAAAGAGGAAAAAAATGAAACTTTTGCAAGTGTTTCAAACGCTCGTCCTTTTTTTCTTAACTCTTCTTTTTCGTGATACACGTGACGTGTCGTTGGCCAATAGAAAGATTTAAAAAACCACCGAGCATTTTAAGGCGCAGTTTTCTTTTCATTTGGTGCTTTATTAACGCGTGGTCTTGTTTTTTTTTCCCCTTTAATCGGTGTTGTCAGTAGAATTTTTTGTATACGTAGTTTCTTCCCTTTTTTTTTAATTCACAAACTTCTCATCGAATTTCCTGATTAACTTCGTTATTTGGTAGATGGTGGACAGTCGACTGTAACAACGCGTAACTGGACAGAATCACTGGACCAAAATGGACTCACCTATCCCCTCAATCCCAAACATTGATCCTCATGTATTTTTTTTAATTTTTTTGGTTTTTCATCAAACTAGTTCGTCAAAGACCTCCGTCGAATATTGATGGATATAGTCAATTCATCTGTTTTTTGAAACATGATCAGAATGGGAAAAAAATAATCAATGGATTATTGACGCCGCGGAGCCTCGACTTGATTTTTCTTCATTTTTGTATCCATCCATATTTCACGAAGCTCTTATGGGTAGTCATTTAACAAGTAGTTAATAATGTTGTAGTTAGTAGAGGTAGCGGGGCTCTTAGAGTTGAATATTTGGAAAACTAAAATTGTAAATTTGGACAAAATTATTCGGGATAATTGTTGGGAGTAAAGTTTCGGCAAAAGTTTTCGGAGCGTTGAAATTCCGGGGTCAAGCAGAAAAAGACTTTTTTTTCTTCTCGCGATGCATATTTTTAGTGACTGTTTTTAAGGTCACTCGGCCAGCGATTGTCATCACTGACCTAATTACTTGTTTTCAATTTTCTGGCTGTTAGCGAAAGCCCGTAATTCCGGCACATGCGTGAACCATGTTTTGGAAATCGTTTTCTCCGGGATTATTGGTATTTTTGATAACTTCAGTGAGCCTAGTCATCAGACTTAGTAACCAAAATATCTCCGGTTGACTCCGATCGAGTTCGAGCTAAGAAAAAATGTCTCAACCGAAAAATTATACAGGAAAGCAAAAGCTCGAAGAAAAAGTATTTGACCGATTTTTTTCGTGAGCTCACAATGTTAACCGGGGGCCAAAATAAGGGAGGCCTGTTTAAGATGAGCTGGAAATGATCGGAGACGATGGAAGAAATTGTTCATCAGCTTTCACCGCACTCAGCCGGAAATACCGAGGCAAGTGGCCTCGAACCGATTTGAACTGTAAGGGGATAGAAGCAAAAGAGCTCGATGAACCGATGGGAATCGAGGCCACTGACCCGGAGCGCGTGATACACTCCTCCCAGCGATGACCATGACCCACTGGGGATACCACGAGACCGACACACGATTCCATTGTGAATTCAGGGCCCAAAGTCTCATTTAAAAAATTAATATCCAATATTGATTCATGAATGAGGAATTTTTTTATGAAATTTCCTTGTTTTTCAATTTCTCCGTTAAAACTCAGGTACAAATAAGAATCGCGAGTTTTTCACTTTTTTTAAGTTTCATTTTGCTCGAATTAATTAACTTTGCATAATGGTAATCAAGTCGAAGTTATTTTTCCAACACGATTATTCCGACGAAAGTTCATTAGCGGGATGAGAGTGGCCGGCCAAATAGTGCTCGAGGAAATGATTAAACAACTCAGAAAAAGAAAAAGGAGGCAGGGGGATAAGGAAAGGAGAGTTTGCTATGTAGGTGGCTGGTGGAGTTTAATGGGTCGGTAGGTTTGTGTCGAAGATTGACCCAGAATCAAATACCAGTTTGGTATTGCGAGTTTAAGACGAGAATTCCGGTATTGTGACATTGACCGTTAAGTAAGCCCAACCGGTAAATCGAACGTCCCTCCCGTGCACGCGTTAAACAAACTTGGAGATATTTCGTTATGCATTGTGAGAGAAAAATGAATATAAATGCGATTGACTCTCGTACCAAAAATGTGCATGATATATAAAAAACTTGGACTTATAATTAGGGAAAAGAAATACTTGCATTATTTTTCGGGGCGATGAATCTCGAGACTGCTTCTGCTTTTTTTCATTCGAGTATTTGTATCGAGTTGAGAATTTTCGTGAGTGTGGCCTTCGGCGGGTTTCCGACCTCGAACAGGGTCGCTGTCTTGACGATGATGAGGGACTTTCGAACACACAAGTAGGTCGATGACCAGTAAACAGCCGATCGATCATGCTCATGGAATATCAAATGAAATCGTAGTCATCGTCAAACCGCATGCCAACATTATACTTTCGGAGAAGACTCTGAAAAAGAGATAGCGAGATAGAGAGAAAGAGATAGCTCGTGACCTCGTGAAAAATGCGGACGAGGACAAATATTTGAAAAATGAAAATTATTAACAACTTTATAAATGAAATGTTTTTGCTTTTCAATAGGCGACTTGATCGTTTTCATCCTGAGATATTTGGAGATCTCGTTTTTTTTTTAATGGGCACGAAAACGATATTTTCCGTGTAATATTGAAATATTTTGTGAAAAGTTAATAGTTTTTGCTAATCGAAGTATTTGCTTGATTTTGGAAAAGTGGATAATCGGTTTTCTTAGCTAAATATTCGTGGAATTTGCCGAATAATCAATCGGGTGGCGCAAACAGTTTTTAAAAGAACTTGCTCGAATACGAGGCAAAAAGTTTTTCATGTGAGAACGATTTTCAGGTGCGATGGATACGGCACCGCCAAACAGTCATGTACCTGCGATCTACGTTGCCAAATACAATCGGTTCGTCGACAATATTTTGGGTCGTATAAACAAAATTCTCCGTGACAATTACGATCCAGTTACTGTCAAATTGACCAATCCAACGAGCTCCTCAAAAAGCAAGACTAAATCATCGACAAAGAAGAAAAGCAAAAAGTCTGGCACGAAGAAACATGGTTCGAAAAAGAGTGCGTTCGATGCGGCTTCCGGTGGGAACCAAATTCAAGTCAATAAAGCGACGACGAATGTTTCAACGACCCAAGTAATTGAAAAACAAAATACCGATCGAAATTATTGAACAATTCCGTAAATCTAGGCAATGAAAAATATAACGAATATTTATTTTCCCAGCAAACTGACGCAGATGATTTGAAAAACGTCGCGACCATCGTGGCAGTGGAAACTCTTTCTAATTCGGTACCGAACGCCATTGCGACCACACCTCGCATTATTGAAACTACGAAAGCCGAAGAACCCGCGGAGAGCCGAGCGTCAACCAACAACAAGAAACAAAAGAAGAAGAGAACCAAAACTAAGAGCAAAAACAAGACGAAAAACACTGTTTCCACGGGTACGAGCTCCAGCAGTAAAAATAAGGTGAGCAAGACAAATAATTATTTGTAGTTCGTCGATTTGTAGAAAAATTCTCATGAAAAAATTTCAGTATTACGACTTGAATGAATTTTGACTGAAAAAAATTATATAGACGAAAGTGAAGAAGCAAAGCAAGCCGAAAGCCCGAGCAATACTCTATGGTTTGTCATCGCTGAAGCGAACGGGAGATGTTTCGGTAAACATGATGAGAGATCACACAACAATAAAAACCACATTTGGACTTGGACCGTTAATCTTAAAAGTTGAGAAAGAATTTGGACGTGCTGCGAAAAAAGAGTTGAGAAGTGCGACAGCAACAACCGCTGAAATGTCAGGGAGATTGAGTCTGAGAGTTTTGCACGGTGGAGCTGCGACTCTCCACTCGATTCGGGTCCTCCAGCCTAAACAAGTACGCGTCGAGAGCGCAGACGATCACGATCGAACCCGCGAATTCGTTTGGCGACGATCTTCCCACATAGCACATTTGGTCTCACAAAAACTCTCCTCGGCGACGAGATCGATGCTCCGACCGCCACCGATATCCGTCACGGCTGTATAATTCCCACGACACTAAAAATCATTCCAACAGTCAAAACGATTTTTATCCCTCGGCGAAATTTTCCTTCGGATTCTCAACCAAGTACGTTTCATTTAAAACTTGACGAATTCCGTACCATTTTTTTGTGCCTGGGAAACGGATTCATACGAAGAAACTTTCATACAAAAAAAAAGAGTTTTTTTTTTTACTTACTCACACGAGGCTTCTGTAAAAAAGTGTCAATCCACGCTCTCCTTATTGTGTGACGAGGGGAACGACGTTCAAGCAAGTTTTTCCGAATCTTCCTCCGTTCCATACAAAAAGAACAGAATCCAACCCGTAACCTGAGTGCAAAAAAAAAAATGTTAATGAAGATTTTGGGATTAGAGAGATTCAAGCATTTGATAAAAACGTAGGAGCTGGGAAAGAATCGTTTGACAAAAGAGCTTTCGGAGTAACCTTCATTCTAATTCTCAGATAACTGTATATCTCTGATAACTTATTTATTTAATTTTTTTTTATAATTTCGATGTAAACGTCTGATGTCTAGATTGTCTTAGTAATAGCGTCTGGGATTAGTCTCGTAGTATTTATTATGAAAATGGCATATTTATGTAGGTATTTGCGATGTACTGTACCTTCAAGATTTGTAAATAAATGGAACAAATTTATACGATCATCGTTTGAGATCAATATTCAGGCAAAGTGTTTTACGGAAATATTCGCTCCTGCAATAATAACATTATATCGCACACCATATTTCATGTTACACGAGACAATAACGTGCATAACTTTTTATCGTCGGAGCTTTACAGGCGCTTACTGAGAGATTAAATTTTCTCCCATATCTTGGAGAATCGTGACTGATTTCGATCTTTACACAAAGACACGTTTGTGGGATCAGAAATTCATTGTAATTTAAATTGAGCTGTTATTTTGTGCAGCCTTCATAAAACCCGAATCCCAAATACCCATGTGGATCCTTTTTTTATTTACACACAGACTTGCAGACCAAAGTTTTTACTATCGTCGCACTTCGGTACCGACTTTCGTGATAAAACAATTTGTATAGATTCAACGACTTTTGACTAATGTGGATCGTCGACGACAAGAATGCCCGCGTTTTTTTTTCCAAAGCCTTCAGTAAAATGGAACTATTTTTACAATCGATTGCAAAAACCAATTTTATTCGACTCTATTAAATTTTTAGAGAACTCTGCGTCTCTATGGAAATTTTTGTACTTTGCATTTTATGATGCGTGACCTTTAATCGTTTGGAGGAGAATATAAAAAAGATTGACGAATCCAATAATTGAAAGAAGCGAAATTTTTTTAGTTTCTCCAACGAAGAGAATCATTTCCAATCGTAAGTATCAAGAGATATTTATTTCGCATGGCACCAAAATATTGAAAAGATTTCTCCAGTATCGACAAGCGGCACGAAAGTTTGTGGGAGTGAATATATAGTTTTTCCGGAAAGCAGAGGTCGAGAATGGTGCGTACATAGTGGTGACTTATCGAACAGCGGTGTTTGAACTCTTGATAACGACCGTTGTTAATTATGATTCCAGTTGCAAGTTTATTTAGCGTGTGTGTCGATCGCCATGACCGTTGACACGTTTGTCTATCGCGATGGGACGATGATCATCAGTCAGCAGTTTTTCGTCTCCCAAGCTAGTGGAACGACGATTGCTGGCTCAATATCTTCCGCGTTTCGTTAAATTTTCATTATTTTTTTCCACATTCTTCTTTCTGAAGGCAAATAAAATATAAATTGTTCATGACGCAGTGTTATATTTTATTAATATATTAAGTGAGCGTCTGGCAAACTACGATCATTCCCGGGTACGTATAACGTAAGAAGCAAATACAAACGATTTGGCGATGGAATCTTAACTTTTGATTTAAAAATAAAAAACAAGTTTGTTTTATTACCGGGCTACGATCATTCCACATAATCAATCGTCGCCGTTATCGTCTTGGAGTTAGTTATATTTTTTTATTCCCGAACTACAACGTTTTCCAAAGTTGGCAGATAAAAAATTGAATTCAACATTACGATTGGCTGGCTTGGCTTCTTCAAATGTTTACGTAGGTATATAGAGAAATCTATGTGTATAACGGATTCAGGTGGATGATGTAGCATCGAATGTACTTATTGATATTTATACCGCGACGTACAGTACATATGGGGCATTCGAGAACAAGTCATTAGGACAGTGACCTTCATGTTTTATAATGAATTCTTTTTCCCCTCAGTATATTGTCACAAGTGGACGCACTTGACACCATTTTTTTTCCTTTCAACTGAATTCCAATAAATAACAAATTGAAGGTCGTATCGGTAACGAGATGTCAGTACACTTTGCATACTGAATCCAACGAAATTTCTTTAAAAAACTTTAACACAGTCCTATAAAAACCACGGTGCCTGTGCGGCCCGATTTTTTTCCCCCTCTTCTTTGCAACACGTATGCGCGGAGAAAGTGCTCAACAGATAAGGCTGTTGAAGCTCATTGGCCTCGTTCGAAAATCCAATATTTACCCAAGAATAAACCCCTCCATGAGTAACTTTATCATTCATGTTGGTTTGAAAAAAGTTTGTCGTACGAGTGGTGGAAAAAAACAATATAAAAATATGGTAGAAAAAATTAAAAATTTTGCTGCGTTGCTCATGCGGCGACGTAGTAAATAGAAGAAAATGGCTTTTGAGATACCGAGGACCTCATTCTGACCAGATTCATTGGAAAATTTTAATGAAAATCTTAATTCACAGTGACGTGTTATTTGGCATAATTACGTTATTCCAATTATTTACTCCAATAACTTTTTAATCTCAAAAAAAAATTGTAAAAAAATGTAAATATCGCCGTAGAACGTCCCATACATGAATATCCGCGTTTACGATACACACCTCGTCCCTGTTGCGCTTGTCTCCTTCCACAAACAGCATACAGCACACACAATCTTGCATGCGTTGTTTTGACTTGCGAGAAAGACCGTGGTGGATCGACGATGTAGAGTCCGTGGCAGGACGCAGTTTCGAGTTCCTCGTCGAAGCGAGAGCGTTCACTGAGAGCCAGTCATCGGTGCTCATTCATTTACGCATATTATATATTTGTATATATTTAAATATAAAACTCGAGTTTTGTAAAAGCAGTGCAAAGTCTTCGTTTCCAAAACTTTCACTGCGCGCAGACGTGCTCCACCCTGTGAACACAAAAATCCTTGTAAACATATTTATCTTTTTTTTTTTCATTTACAATTTCGATATAAACGTCGAAAAAACATAAAAAATTGCATAATCACGGAAATTACAATATTATTTTCAAACTGCGTGTCAATGATAAGAAAATTATTTCCGATAGAGAAACATGACAATAAAATACAAATAATGATAACAAAAAACAGTGCGCTTACTCGACTTATAAGAATTCAGAGTGATTGAGAAAGAAATGCTTATTAAAAAATAAGTAACAAAACGTAAAAGCACTTCGATGCTAATTGGATATTTTTAAACAGGAACGACACTGTTTTATGGCGGAAAAAAATTGAATTCTCACTCGATTAGTACGTTTTACATAAAGATTAACTATCGGACTTTTAGTATTGATTCTCCTTCGAAACTCCGAACGTGCAGATTCGCAAGGAATCGTATATTTATTTAAATTCCTTGTAAAAAGAAGAAAAAACTTTAATACGAACTTCAAGAACAAATAACAAATAAAAAGGCCAAGTTGCTTGATAAGGTTGATAATGGAATTCTTAAAAACAAACAGATTGTTTTCTTTTTGATTTTAGCAAAAAATTCCATCTGGTGTTTGGAAGATAAACCGGTTGTAGTAACAAAGTTGGTGCTAATCTAGTCGGCGGATAAACAGCCCGAAGGTCCAGCAAAGTCAGAAAGAGAAGGAAAGGAGACACAAGGAGAGGAAATAATGGCTTCGTTAACGTCAAAGTTCAAAACCGCAGTGTCAACGTACAATGCCGGTATGAAGCTGATTGAGGTCCGTGGATTGACGACAAAGACAGTGCCGAATACCCGAGAAGAGCCGCGTGATGTTTTGCTCAAATATCTCGATGGCAAGGATAATGGGATTGTTGTTCTCGGCTTGAATCGTCCAAAAGGCAAAAATTCATTCAGCAAAGGTCTCGTTACTCAAATATCCGATGCTTTGGCGAGCGTCAGAGAAAATGATCAGATTCGTGTGTTAATAATGCGCAGTTTGATACCGAAGATTTTTTGCGCCGGTGCTGATTTACGCGAGAGAGGAAGAATGATGAACGATGAAGTTGTTGAATTTGTTGATTCCTTGAGGGATCTCATGTGCCAGGTTGAATCGATACCGGCCCCCGTTATCACGGCAATCGATGGTTTCGCTCTCGGTGGCGGCTTGGAACTTGCACTCGCTGCTGACATCAGGACAGCGGCGAGCGAGGCCAAAATGGGCCTCGTCGAAACGAAATTAGCCATAATTCCTGGTGCTGGGGGTACGCAGAGGCTCCCAAGAATCGTTGGACCTGCCATCGCCAAGGAACTCATTTACACCGCCAAAATACTTGACGGCGAAGAAGCCAGTTCCATCGGTCTCGTCAACCGCTCAGTCCCACAAAATAAAACCGGCGATGCTGCTTACCAGGAGGCACTCTCGATAGCACGAGAAATTTTACCCAACGGACCCATTGGCGTGAGGTAAACAATTCTCCACTTCCTGAAACATCAAACATCCACATTAACATCGTCGGATCGGTCGAATCTTTATTCCCAATCCGTCAATAATTGACGATATCTTAATTGCTCCCGAATTTTTTAAGTAGACGCTGTTTGTTAATTCTGAATATTTTTGATTAGACTTCATTTTTACCTTTGAACTACAAATCAGGGTAAATATTTACCTCGCGGGTTTCTTGTTCGTGAAATTCTTCTGGAAGCGTCGATCCGACCTATACGTATATAAATATATTTTTTTTTTCAAACCGAAGAGAATGGCGGAATATAAATTCAATTTAATCGAGATTTAGGTTGTAGAACATCGATTCGAATACCTGAAAGTGCTGAGAAATGAACTTAGGACCGTATTCGAATCGCGCTGCGAATAGACATTTACCCCGTTTTGTAGTTTCGTGGTTCTTATTACATTCAAAGCTCAGTGTCATGTTTATCGGTTTCCGAACAACAAATATCTGCTAATGTTCTATTAATAAATTGTCGAGTGCCGCTTCAGTTATTCTTAATCATCCATAGACAAGATTAAAAGAAAAGTTTTCAAACAGCAGAAACAAGACGTGAATCGGAGCTCCAGTTTTGTTGCAGCGTATCTTTGAACTCGTTGTATTTTAATCTGAAAGTTCAGCGCCATTTAAAAAGCTCTCTCTTATTTGTTTGCAGAATGGCCAAGGTCGCGATATCGAAAGGCATCGAAGTGCCGCTTGAGAATGGCTTCGAGATCGAGAAACGATGTTATGCCGAATTATTGAAAACGGAAGATCGAATCGAGGGATTAGCAGCTTTCGCGACTAAGCGAGTGCCCATTTATCGTGGTGTATAATCGATTAAACCGGATTGTTATTACGCGATTATCTCAATCTCCCGCACAGCGATTGTCGCAGACTATTTTTTTACAAAAAGAGCTAGAATCTGGGAGAGAGAGAAACGAGTGCGATGGAACGACGGAAGATTTCTATATTTTATATTGAGAAAGAAGAAAAAGAAAGTTTATCTTTGAATAGTTTTATACAAAGAGCAGGTGCAATAATCGACTGTTTTTTTTGTTCTGTGCACGTACGATGAATTTTTCTGATTCAGTTGTAAAATTATTTTTTTATAACTGTTACGACCTTCGAAGTTTAACGTGGTGTTTCGCGTTCAACCTATTTTTAATCTTACGTATTTAAGATATAATAATTCGGTGTTGTCGTTGATTGTTACAGCGAATAAAGAAACAGATTAAATACACGCTGTATTTATTTGATAGTTATTTACATGAATCTCAACGCACCCCCATAAACTTTAATTATTTCAACTCGTTAATTTTTTCATAAATAAATCGCGTTTTGTCGGTGGAATTTTATTTTATAAAAGTAGCATGCGATTCATTTTTCTTTTTATTCGGCCATACGCTTTTCTTGCAAAACAGCGCTCAAGACTTTGAGCTCCTTGAGAAGACTCTCCGGCCCTGTGACACGGTGCCCGACCGTTAAATCGCTCTCGTATATCTCGTAATCGTTTCCACCTTCCATCGTCTTGTCACCGAAAAAATGGATCTCCTCGTACTCGTCGACGTGCCGCAGACAGTAAGTCTTGTTCCAGCCGATCGGAAATACGTCGAATGATATTTGTCCACCTGATAACACGATCGTTCCCAAAAATTATTCAACTTTTTAACGAATTTGTATACATCGTTTGCAGCGATTTGGCGAGATTAAAATTTACCAATGCTGTAAGTGAGCGCCAGGTCGGGGAATTGCTTCTTCAAGGCGAGTATGAATTTTTCTCGTATATGATGTTCCTGGTCGTATTCGTAAAACTGGATCCTCTCCTCTTGGCTACAATTACGACCAACTGGCGAAATGTTTAGCATACCAGTTCGAAACTCAACAAATGTGCCTCGTTTACAGGGAAGCTTCAATTTGGCGATGTACGTGAGACAATAGTCTATGAAATCCTGGAGGGCGTCGTCGCCGATGAAGCCCTGGATAGTCTAAAAAAAAAAGGAAAAACATTCACGATCAATTTATAAGAAACAAAATCTCCAGCCTCTTTTTGTATGAGCCCCAAGTGACAAACTCACATCGCTCGCAAGTTTCTTTCCATCTCTGAAAGCTATGAGACCGTTTTCTGCAAAGACATACTTGTACTTGTGGAATATTTTGTTCCCACCCAATTGTCTCTTAATCTTCTCAATGTCCGACCCGCCGACCACACCCATGTCAAATCCTTCCTTCTTGGCTATGTCAAAAATTGCTTTTTCCACATTTGGCTCTATTTCCTGTGAATTGTTCAAGTAAACATTTTCAATACAAAAAGGTAGGATGTATCAAATTCCATAAATTATGACAAATATGATGGGCGTAGCAATGTTTTAACATTGACAGAATCATTTGCAACGTTAAATCATGATCCTCGAGCATTAGAGTCAGAGGAGCCATGATTCCGAATATTAATAATTGTATTGGACAAATGAAAAAGAAAAACGATAAAATAGATATACTTTTGCTGAAGTAATAATGAAGCAAAATTTTCAAGACATCAATCATTTGGAAGCCGATGAATATTATACCTGTTGGGGTACTGTGAGGGTGCCATCAACATCAAACAGGCAGATGATCTTTTGGGTCATGTTTACACGATGGAATTCTGTAATTTTTAAATTCTCTTATTTTCAAAAGTCACTGTGTGAGGAAACTCGATGCAATTAAAAAAAACAAAGATAATTCAAAAGTTCATCGAACGATAATGAATTTGTTTTTCGCACATCCGAAGCGTGCAAGATTTTTGCGATCTATGGTCACGTGAAGAGGCGGGGTTTTTTTTGGTGATTCGGGGACGATCAGAGATAACGAGAAACTGGAAAGACACTCGTAACCTAACGAGTCGGAATTGATGTGTTTCAATGATTTTTGTAAAATCGATGCGACTGTCAATCGCATTTTTTTTTCTGCCAACAATGCACTTGTACTTTGCGATAAACATAATAACCGAAACGAATAAACGAAGCAACAGATGTGTGTACGATGCGCACGATGGTCAAAACATGTTTGCGATCGTGTGAAAAATAGAGGAAACACCTAACAAAGTTGATGTCGTTCCTATTTCAAATGTAAACTGTACGGAGTTGTCTCGTGTCGATGAAAGGATTTGTCCGAAGTGGCGGGAATGACCAAAAGGGTAAAAAAAACTAGTCGTGGCACAGAATCCGGACTAACTCCCGAGGATAATCAGTGAAAGTCGATTCGTCTACGTGGCTGCGCTTGTGCCTCTCCCAAGCACAGCCGGCTCTTTCGTCATGTTGAACAAAATCAATGTTCTCATTGTTGGGATTTTTTTCCTGGGAGCAGCAATAAAAGATTCACCAAGAACAGTGTTTGCCCGCGAAAATGCCAAAAGCCAAAACGTTCTGCTGCTCGTTGGTAATTTCGAGTAAACAAAAAAAAAGAAATCACTCGTATAGGCTTCGGTGGTGACGCATGCGCAATTGGAGTTTGAGCGGGAAGTTTGAATATCTATCTTCGTCATTCCCTATGACTGTGCTTTATTCATCGTTTATTATTTTTTGTAGCTGACGATGGAGGCTTTGAAATGAGGTCCTATAGAAACAACATTTGCCAAGCTCCTAATCTGGATAAATTGGCTCAAGACAGTTTGATATTCAACAATGCTTACACCTCCGTGAGCAGCTGTTCACCAAGGTTAGTTATTATTATAAGAAAATGGGAATTATAATCCTAGAACTACAAAACTCATTTTTTTGACCTTCAAACTACAAACTGCGGTGACTATTGACCCTACGGGTTTCTTGTTCGTAAAATCGTCCTCCAAGCAGTAGACCGACTCATGAGTACTATGAAACTTTTTGTTTTTTCATGCCAAAGTGAATGTTGAAAAACAAATTGAATTTCATCGAGGTTTTGTTCGTAATAAATCGATAAAAATACCTGAAAATGCTGGAAAATAAACTTAGGGCCGCTATTCAAATCTCGCTTGGGTTAAAATCGTAAGTTTCGTAGTTCTGGTCACATCTAATGCTCATCATGTTTATCGGTTCCCAAACAACAAATATCCGGTAATTCGGTTGATAAATTGTCGAGCCCTGTTTCAATTATTTTCAATTATCTGTAGTCAAGATTAAAAAGAAAGTTTTCAAACAACAAAGCCAAGACGTGCTCAAAATTAACTGAAGAACGTAATTGAAAGTTTGATCGTAGTTCTGGAGTTAACAGGCTCATAATTTCGAAGGTGGCGGAATTCTAAAATATTTGATCACGTGTGGAAATTTAAGAAAATTTCCGGCGAGAACTAAAAGTTCCTTTCAATCCTCGTGACGTTATTCACAGCCGAGCAGCAATGTTGACTGGTTTACCAAGTCATCAGAATGGGATGTACGGCTTGCATCAGGGCGTGCATCATTTCAATTCGTTCGACAATGTAATGAGCTTGCCAAAAATTTTATCGAACCACAACGTGAGGACTGGGATTATAGGAAAAAAACACGTCGGACCGGGCGATGTTTATCCCTTCGATTATTCGCAAACGGAAGAGAACAACTCGATGCTTCAAGTGGGCAGAAATATCACCAAGATCAAACTCCTAGTACGGGAATTTTTGGCAGCCAACAAATCTCAGTACGAACAGTTTTTATATTATTTAAACTATTGGTTAATATCCAATGGTGTTTTGTTTCTTTTTTTTTCCATTGAGTATTTACCCGTTTTCTAATATTCCCGAAGGCCTTTTTTCCTGTACGTCGCTTTCCATGATCCCCATCGTTGCGGTCACACACATCCCGAGTTTGGAAATTTTTGTGAGAAGTTTGGCAACGGTGACGAAGGAATGGGAACGATACCAGATTGGCATCCGATTTATTACCAGTGGGAGCAAGTCAAAGTACCGTACTTTGTTCAGGATACCGAAGCCGCTAGACGCGACATTTCCGCCCAATACACGACAATATCTCGTCTTGATCAAGGCACGACTTGATTTTATCACTCTCAAGAACGCAATGAATTTTCTCTCGAAAAAATGTTGAGAAACATTGTCTGGAGAAATTAATTATTTTCCAGGAGTGGGTCTGGTCCTCAAAGAATTGGAAGAAGCTGGTCTGAAGGACGACACCCTCGTGATTTATACCTCGGACAATGGAATACCATTTCCAAACGGAAGAACGAATCTCTACGACTCTGGAATGGAAGAACCGATGCTCATTTCTTCCCCTATTCAAGGTCATCGAAAAAACGAAGTAACTTATGCTCTGACTTCGTTGTTGGACGTGGTACCCACGATGTTGGATTGGTTCGGAATAAAAAACGTTGACGTGGATAATTCAACGAATGACAATGAAATTCCACATTCTCAATTGACCGGCAGATCGCTTTTACCTCTTTTGGTCGAAGGTAACACGATTTTTCCAATCAAGTTCCATTTGGGATCCCCACTCAAATCCGAGCCTTTACTGCAATATAATTTTCTCCAGAACCCGTGGAAGAGGACACGGCGATATTCGCGAGTCAAAATCATCACGAGGTCACGATGTATTATCCCATGCGAGCTGTAAGAACAAAACGATGGAAACTCATTCATAACATCAACTTCAAAATGCCATTCCCCATAGATCAGGATTTCTACATTTCTCCCAGCTTCCAAGTAATTATTATCGTTCATTCTGGCCTATCGTAATGATCCCGAAGTTTGCGACGTTGAGATACAACGAAAAACAAGAATTTCGTTGCTTTCCAACGACGCAAACTTCAACATTCAGCGTTCGGAATCTCGACAGTCAAAGATAGTCTTTTTTCTCTGTGTTAAAAAATGAATTTTTTTTCTCAGGACTTATTAAATAGGACTCGTTCTAACATGCCTTTGAGGTGGTACAAAACTCTTCAGAAATATTACATGAGACCAGAGTGGGAGTTGTACGACTTGAAAAAAGATCCTGAGGAATTGAACAATTTAGCTAAGAAATCTGCAGCTCAGGTAATTAAAATCTATTTGTTGAGTAAACTCAAAATCACCAGGAAAAGAAGATTTTGGAGAAATCTTGTAACGAGATATTTAGATGAAGAGTTACCCCGAATTCTTAGAATTATGTGAGGATAAATTAAAATGGTTTGACTTTTTGAATTTTCAGGAGACATTCTCGAATTTGAAAAAACGACTCTTTGAATGGCAAAAATCGACAAACGATCCCTGGCTTTGTGCACCTGGTGGAGTGTTGGAGAGAGTTGGTAGCGACTTGAACGATCCAGTTTGCATGTTGCTTGACAATCTGGGATATTAAGATTTTTTTGTACATTTCCAAGACGATACGAGTTGCTTCATTCGTTCTCTTATACTCATTTTATTATGAATTAACTTACAGCTAATTAGGAAACGTTACTCCATACAATGAGGCATTCCTCAGTTCTTTTTCATGCTTCGCAAGCGCTTTGCTCAGTTGACGGACATAAGTGGCAGATTTATTAACTGTTTTCTCAGCGATACTCATTTCGGACGATATTTCTGTGATCTGTAATTCAGACAAAAATACTCATCATTTTATACATTGCCAGGGCCAATCCTGTTATTTTTATCACAATCTATTTTTATGTTATTAAGCTTAGAACTACAAACCGAAATAGATATCTATCCCAACCGAGTTTGTAAATCGATTTTTTACAAACTAAATGTCAATTGAATTGAATTTGCTTTGCCATTCTCTTCGGTATGGAAAACCAAAAAGATTAATGTATTTATAAGTCAGATTACTGCTTACACAACGATTGTATGAACAAGGAACCCGTGAGGTGAATATTTGCCCCGGTTTGTAGTTTGAAGGTAAAATAATGCTTCAACATTGTAGCTATAAAGATCAAATAGAATACCATGATACAATTGGATGGTTGCAATTTTTCCACGAAATTAATGTCTTTACATATTACTGTAAGTAACTTTTGACATTGAATTGCAAAAAAAGTAATCAAGGATTGAAAAAAAAAAAACTATAAATCGCGATTGGAAGAAGGCGGTTCAGATAAAATCTTTGGTGATTAAGTGTTCTACTTACGTATTGTTTATAACCAAGGTATCTGTTGTACTTTTGATTCTTGTTGTACAGTTGCTTGACCTGTACCATAAAGATGAGGCACAATGCCAATCCACCGAGTACTATAACGGTGTTTATATTTTGAAGATTACGCAGGAGGAGCATGTCAATTTCGCCGGAAAATGTAAACTTTTGTAGAATCTTTCTTGCAAAGTTGCTTTCGAAATGACTTTTAATCGAAGTTTCATGGATTCGAGAACTAATAATAATTTTCAGGATATTACTGTGATCGAACGGACGTTAATCACATTGTTGCGAATTCCAGAGATTCACAGATAGAAGATTTAGATAAACAAACAACGGTGTCTATTTACCGGGTTATATTTTTTGTGTCATCGAGGAGTGAGAAAATGACGGGATTGTCGACTACAGCACTGCTGACGTGAAACTACAAGGGTAACGTAATAGAGGACAGCAGGCAGTAGAGTGTTGCAAACGTTGCAAGCATTTCCACTACATTCCCCTCCGCCGTCACTGCCACACGGACTAATTGTTTTGATTTTTTTAATCACAAAAATTGTATGATGGTCGCAATGATTGAGCCCACACACACTGTGGTTGTGACTTGAAGGGGTTGACCGGGCACCAGCTGATTGGACATATATACAGATAACAACTTAGAGTTACAAATGTTATCGACTGTGGTAAAGGAAAATCTTGTAAAAAATGTGCAATCTACCGGAAAATATTTTGAACCGGTTTCTTTGTTTTTCGTATTGTTGCAACGTAATTATCGTTGCTCATCAACAAATGCCAGTCCTTATTTCCTTACAAATAGTATTCCATTCATGAATGAGAACCCTATGGATATGGTTGTGTAGTTCCGTTGAATATTAATCGAACTTGACAAGCAAACGAAACGTGTGCGTTGTGTCAGAGAAAATATAGGTTAAGAATTGACGTAAGTTTTTTAAAAATATCAAAATACAAGCAAACAATAGACCCCGATTGTAATCTGACTCCGAAAGAGTGGTTCAATTAATGTTCGAAAATAACTCAAAATATTTCTAGCGCACCGGAAGTATCCCACAGTTTTTCATGTTTGAAATGAATTTTAATTTCAGTTATTCCAAAGAAATATCCAAATCCTCATTTTTTTTTCCAGTTTTACTTTACTCATCTAGTCAAGTGGTTACCATCTGCAATCATGGCTGTACAAGAAACCGTAGTGTTAAACAACCTTTTTGATACCAAGGGAACAAATCCCAGAAATCAATTTTACAAAAAACCAATAAAAAAAGATAATTACAAGTTAGATGAGGATGAAGAGAGCCTGCAAGAAATTCGTCGTCAGAGATTGTTGCTTTCTCAGAAAAAGTAAGTCAAAGTTCTCATGCTTATTTTTCAATATCTAAAGAGAATTTTTTTTCACCCTTTACATCGATGTCATCAAAATCTTTTTTCACATTGTCTGATTTCCAGGAGCCGTGATGCGGCTTTCAATGCAGGTCGAGCACTTTTAGACGCATTTATCAATTCGGACGAGGAAAGTTTCGACAATATGGAAGTTGACAAAAAGTACAGTGGTACTTTGCATAGATATAAACAGTTCGCCAACAAGTTAATGATGTCAGAATGGATGCTCCAAGTGCCTGAAGATTATTTAGAAAAATGGTTGATTGTGCCATGTCCCGAAGGTCGTAGGACTCTCCTTGTTGCCTGTAAAGTACGTTGGTCCTTTCATTTCTACCTACAAGAATCGGTTGATCCATGGGACTAGAGGGATCGTTATGGAAAATGGAAAATCTAAAATGAGTCAAATGAAATTTTGTTTTTCGTTTTCATAGGGAAAAACGAAAGCCTACAACAGACGAGGTCAGAGGCTGGGGAGATTCAATTCCGCTTTACCGGGTGGAAACTCCAGCGAGCACAACAGTAGTTGCACAATTTTGGATTGTATCTGGCTGAAGGAGGAAAAAAAATATCACGTTCTTGACGTATTAGCGTGGTCGAATCAGCCGCTTCTGAATTGTGACGTAAAATATCGTTCCCTCTTCATTTATATTCCAAAATGTCGAGCCTTCGATGATCATCGTTGTTGGGTCAAATTTTCAGGCAGAATTTCGTCTCTACTGGTTGAAATCGAAGTTCGAGGACACACAAGATCTACAGACGGGCAACACGCCTCGGAATTCTTATCCGATTTTGCCTTTACCCTATGCCTCATGTAACGAGACAACTTGCGAAATAGTCAAGAAATCTTTGGCTCTTGGGCCTCTTGATGGCTTCTTGTTTTTCCATCGCGAAGGACAGTACACGAATGGACGTTCTCCTCTAGTTTTATGGCTGAAACCTTTCATGATAAACGAAGTATTAGGGATCGCGATTCCTCAGAGTCTCGACGACAGACCGGATGGATATATTGATTATCAGCATTACATAGAATCTCAAAAATCCAGACCAAAAGACGAAAAAGAGACTCGCAAGGTACGTAAAACAAAAAAAAACATATTTTCAGTGAAAAATTGATATATTTTGATAGTTTCGCATTTACAGAATATTTGTCAAGACCGATGCACTGGAATGAAGTCGAGTGTCCGAATTTTATAAAAATAGATATTTCAAACTTGTCACGGTTTTTCGTCAGCAATTTGTTTTCGGAATGTCTTGTTTGATTTCCTTCAATTATTCTAGTTCTAGAAAATCCGGCATATTTTTAAAAAATCATGATTTCTTCGGATATTTCTAAAGTTCCGCAACATTCGAACGAAATAAAATTAAAACTTATATCTAATTGTGTTTTTTACAGATGGAAGTCGTCGATATTGATGCTTGAGATTCTCATGGACGACTAAACTTTGTGGCTTAGGACGAACTTCTCAAAGAGGATAATTGAGTAGATTTTAAGTGGCTGTAAATATATACATGAGTGTGTACATTAGGCGTCTGTGTTATTGAGTGTTTCTTCGGAAAGCGAAGATTGTCCCGACCAAGTAAACGCGTATTTAAATATGAAGAAATTTTTTGTTTATCAAATTGTTCGACAGGCATTTTTTTTTTTTTTTTTTTTTAATAAATTCGATTAAAACTTTCATATTGATTCGGAAACGACAGAACCCGTAGTGTCGTAGTCCAAGGTATGCAGAGACTTCAATGATCTGTTGTTGAAAAACAGTAAAAATCGGTGCAAAGCGTACGAAGTACTGGCTTTTATCTAGAAAAAAAAAGAAACAAGATTAATAAATGTCTTGAATCTGTTGAGAGTTGTTCAGAATGAAACCATATGAGTTTGATGAAAACTAGATCGATACACGTAAAGTCCAGGTTATTTTGTAATATGATTCATACCCTATTGTCCATCATAGTGAAAAAAGGAAGACTAATTTTATTCAAAACACAGAGTCCTAATTGCAAGCCACACTCGTTCAACGTTTGGGTCCTAATCGCTGCGTGGAATTTCGAGACGTGTTCTGCTTTCACAAAGTATTTGTTCTCGTCATCATCGTCGTCGCATTCGCTGATTCTAGAAAAAAAACGTAAAAAATTAATTGAGAATTGAATTAAATTTGATAAAATTTATGATTGAAAATTGATATTAAATTTAATTGAAAATGATATTAAATTTTTTCACTCGATAGTATAAGAATTGGAATTGGGGATATTTACGCCTTCCACAATTTGGATAACGTCGAAATTTCAAAATCTATAGAAATGGTATCCGTTGCTATTAGTCCAGGTATTCGGTATTCCAGCCTTATTTGATTTTTGTCATGTTTCTTTTGCTCGTTATCTGTTGAAATCAACATCATGGGAACGAGCCATTCGAGTTCATCCTCGGTCGCCGACATTGCAACAATTTGGCAATCGAACATGTGACCTATGACCGTGTGGACGGCATTCATTGCGCTTCTGGTACCACGACACAACAATAATGGCAATTTGGTTGTGCTGTTTAGACTTGATTCGGTCAATACTGTTCTCCATGACATCAAAATTCCACTGTATATCGTCTTTTCTTTGCTGTCGTCGTTGCTCGCTTGAGAAAGAACTTCAATCTGCAAAATTATGATAAAACGTAAAGAAACCACTCTCGTTCATGAACAAATGAAAAAGTAAGAACTGCTTCTTAGACGATGAAGACAAAACGCATGGAGAATTCCCAAAAAGACAATTGGGAACTCTGAACTTGGTTGACTACCTTTATTGGTGTACAATCGTCGGGTCTTGGTCTCGTTGCTATTGATTCGACAATAGTGAACGAAACTTTATAGGTAACGTCGTCATGAGGTAAAATGGCAGCTACTTCTTCTCTTAGTCTCTTGGCGTACAGTTTCAATTGTAATTCATCCGACTGAAAACCAAACAAGCATGAGACACCCCAGATGGTCCATGTTTGTTTGAGCAACTCTGTTTTGTCGATCAGTCAGGAATGAGATAAATGAAAAGAAGAAAAAAAAAAACGAATGACGTAAGAATATGGCAATTATTTTAGTGCAATACCTTTATTTTGGAACTTCAGATCATGAATCATTGACAAATAATTTTCTTAAATATTTCAAAGTAATAAGATTTTTGAAAAAAAATATAGAAAGTTTTTGGCTTTCACTTTTGAATGACTCGAGGATAGTACAAATTGGATTGACCCTCCGAGTGCATACTGGGTCGTTTTCACCCCAATATTTTTCTGGCACTGATTCTTCGGCATTTAATCTTCGTTTTTTTCACAAAGTAAGTTGACAATTTACTATGAAAAACCTTTGTCCAAAAAAAATAACGAGAATTGTACATTCACCAGAATGCAATGATTTATAAAATGCCTTGGGTCAGATTGACCCAATGTGCACTACAGGTCGTGTACACTCGACACAATGTACACTCGAAAAGTCAAGTAAAAATCTTCTCAGTGAAATGCTCTTATAAAACTTATGAAACGATTTTTTTTGTCCTAGTTGTAAGTAAAAGTTAAGAACCTTCGAGGGACTCCATCATATCTGTCAATAAATGAGATTCAGGGCCCAAATAGAAGCTGCTTGTGCATTCTTCGACAGCTGGTGCAAACATTGCTCGTCTAAGACCGTCGGCATGCGTTTGCGGATCCATGTTTATGTTTCTAAACCACAGGAACGATGACTAAAACAAGCGTTGTTTTCGATGCAGGAATTGTATGAAATATTAATTCCGTATCTTAATCATTGTTGATTACGATTTAGGTGATTCAACCCGATTTCGTTTGACACTTCATACTGTTGAGAAAATTTCCCGCGCTTTCAAAATATTGAAGGTTAGAACCGGCGACAGCGAAAAATTGCTGGGTTTCTCAACGATTATTACGTTCGTCAAATGTCGTCGATTTGCACCGTGGCTGACTATTCGTATGAATATATTTCCTTGATTGAATTTATAATACACGCACTTGAAAATCACACGTCAACGTCAAACGGTCGAAAGTCGTTCGACTCTAGAAAAAGAAAGAAAGTTTCTCCTACAAATCTCGCTTGTTTAGCGTAGTACGCTTTTGAATGTGTTACTGGTTATACTGTTATACTTGCCACAGTTTGCATACTGCGTTAGTCAAATTTCAAGGTGGCGCGAAGATCGCATCACGCTGCTTGATAAAAACTCGTGCGTGTATGCGTGGGGTGAAAGGCACACCGGGCACACCCTATGAAGATGTCGTGGGCGTTCCAAGTTCCACAACGTGGTTTACGGGCCATTCAGTATAAAGCGATATACACAGGCGGATCCGGGCGTGGCTTCGCCCGTGCTTGAGGGCAATTCCGTTTGGTTGTATGCGTGTAAGCGTCCCTACCATCTGAGTGTCTGCCCCTATGTGTTTTACTATATATTATTGAATGTGTTGTTTCCGTATGATTAATTATGAATAAATGGGCGCGACCTTTTTTGTTTGCGTTCGTTACATACTCGTCTTTATTTTTTCTCGTATTTTCTTCCTGTTCTTCGTGATCCAATGATCTCATCGAAAAGAAAGAAATGAAGCAGAGCAAAGAAAATTTCATCCTCAACAGAATAATATCTAATTGTGGCGTAATCTCACACTCGTGCACAAAAAAAATGGCGGGAATTTCGATGTTACGAGAGCTGATCGTTTTGAAATTATGGAACTTGTGAGTGTTCATACAGAGGCTGACGAGTGTGACAATAAGGCTGTTCATCACACAAGGAACTCTCCGTACACGTAACGGTTTTTTCAAGTTGTCGTGAAAATAAATAAATCATCGCAGATCCTGTGGTAGTCTGTTAACAACGTTGCCAAACGAGCAAACCTTGCAAAAATCGACACAGCCGCGTGCTCCGTTGTGCGCTGAAGATGTGCGTCGTTGCTGTGGTTCATGTTCAACTCCAACGTCCTTGATCAAAACAAGAAATCCCGCGCGAAAGCCTCGCTCTGCTCTGAACCCCGTGGACTCGAGGCACTCCAAAAAACGTAATTCACCCTATTGACCGGTCGTACGAGATCATCAGTGTTTACCGTTATTAGGACATTGTGAATCTTAATGAAAAATCGTCAATTAAGTCGAAATGGCGACGATCGATATACCATTTCCGAATACGACTTCACCGGGCAAGTTATTAAAGTGGCGAGTTAATAAAGGTACAATGGTATCTGTTGGACGTATATTGCTCATGTACAAATGCGCCGGAGACGCGACCGAAAAAAAACTTCGTGCGACGCAATTCGGACGTGTTACGAAGCTGCATTACAATGAAGGCGATACCGTACATCCTGGGTACTATTTTCTCCACATAACCTAACTTTTTCAACAATTCACTTCGTATCTTCGTTCCATCGCCGATAATCCCATCAATATTTTTACTCAATTTTCGTCAATATGAAAACGTTTAACACGAACAATTTTTCAATTCGATTCGCAACGAAGAAACCAAATATCCCATCGACCTCTACTTTTTCATTCCATGCTAAATTTCTTCATATTGAAGTCGCCGTCATTAGAACACAACTGAAAATATTTCATGAATTTATCAACATCCCGAATTTTTCTTGACCCTTATAAAAGTTCCATTACACCAGTTACATCAGTAAAATAAAAGCAGAAAATATTCAATCATTCTGCTCATCAAGTACTCCAAAAGAATTGACTCCATAATAATATAGAAAAAAAAAACAGAAAAACCATTAAAAGGCCCTTTTTTTTGAAAAATTAGCAATTGTCGCCAAACCGTACAGAGTAAGCATAGTAATTTAGTGTTACAGGCAAGTTTTATTATCGTTGGTGGGATGTAAGCACCCAACGGTGATGAAAGATCTGTGTGCAGAATGCGGCGCCGATCTAAGACAAGAAGCTGAAAAGAGAGGAGGAAAAACAGACGCGGTTACAGAGGCTAGCGTGCCGATGGTGCACAGCATACCAGAGTTAAAAGTGTGTCCCGAATTGGCTGAAAAAATTGGCAAGGAAGATGAACAGAGACTACTGCAGGACAAAAAATTAGCATTGTTGGTCGATCTTGATCAGACTATCGTTCATACGACTAATGACAATGTTCCGGCGAACATAAAGGTTCGTTTTCAAATCAATGCAGAAAAGTCTCACATAGCGTTGTTGAATCGCTTGGAAAACACAGTTTGGTTGTTCAGTAGAGCGAAAAATGAATATAATTTTTATTTATTATTCAATTATCATTTGGTTATTTACTGTTTTTATTCGTTCATATTATTTATTAATTTACTCACGTGTAATCGGTAAAAATTGATGGCCTTGGTTTAAAAAAAAAAACAAAATGAGAATTCCGTTTCCATGATAATGAACGGAGACAGAAAGGAGAGAAGGTTTCTTGTATTTTGTTTGATTTCCTTAGCAATAATTAGATTTTTCATTTGTTTCCGAGGATTCAAAGAATTATGGGAAAAATTTTCTATGACGTAGTTTTCGTTTGTTACAGGATGTATTTCATTATCAACTGTACGGGCCGAATTCGCCCTGGTATCACACTCGTCTGCGACCAGGAACCGGTCATTTTTTGTCGGAAATGAGTAGATTGTACGAGCTCCACATTTGTACATTCGGAGCTAGGAATTACGCTCACACGGTTGCAGCGTTGTTGGACAAGGAAGGAGCTCTGTTTTCCCATCGAATTTTATCGCGAGACGAGTGTTTCGATCCGGCATCAAAAACTGCTAATCTCAAGTACGTACAGTCATTTCAAAGTTTTTGAATAAACGACAGAAAGAAAAAAATTACATTTCTTAAATTTTTCTCAAGGGCTTTATTTCCTTGTGGTGACGACATGGTTTGTATCATAGACGACCGCGAAGACGTTTGGCAAGGATGTGGTAATTTGGTACAAGTCAAACCTTATCATTTTTTTCGTCACACCGGAGACATTCATGCCCCACCGGGTTTGGAAAAAAGGGACGTGGTTGAGATTCCGGAACCAGTTGACGATGCAGTCAAGGAAGACAAAGATATTGCGCTGAATATTGAGAAAGGGAAAACTGAAGAAAATGGAATAGTGGCGAAGGAAATTGAGGACCCAAATGTTGAGCAGGAAGTTTCGAAAGGGGAAGACGCTCCGTCCGAGGATCGTGAAGTAACCACCGGAAAAACTGAATCTGCAAAGGAGAAACAAATTGACAGTAAACAAAATTGCGAAACAACGAAGGAGAAACAATCGAAAAACGAAGCAGACGCTGTAAGTGTCGAAGAGATATCCGGGAGTGCACAAAATCCAGCAGATGCTTGTGAAAATGAATGCGAAAATGAGGAGGGCATTGAAAAATGTGAGGGAGGATCTAAAAATGAAGAAAATGTCGAGAAATCGCAGAATGAAAATTCCACTGTCCCCGGAAATTCGCTTGATAAAACATCAGAAATTGGCCAAAACCTGGAAAATGGTGAACAGAACGAGAGCAACGAGGCAAACGAAAATAAAAAAGTAGAAGTTCTAGAGAAACCAGCTTCAACGGCAAAAGAGAATTCCAAGGGCGACGAAGTCGATCAGGAGGATCACGACGACTATTTATTGTATCTCGAAGACATATTACGAAAAATTCATGCCGAATTTTACGAATGCTTGGATCAAGGAAACGGAAGAAAATCACTCCGGGAAATTATACCGCGAGTCAGGGCTCGAGTCCTCAAAGGATTATGTTTAACCTTCAGCGGTTTGATACCGACGCATCAGAAACTTCACCAGAGCCGAGCGTACAAAGTTGCCAAAGCTTTTGGTGCCGAAGTTACTCAGGTGATGATCGAACTAAATTTTTGTAAACATGTTGCCCGTAGCTTTCAAGTTTTCATAAAATTTTAGAATCGAAAGAAAAAGATTGACCCAAAAAATTGATTTTTAATGCTTTCGATTCATTGACGCGGTTTTTTTTTCTTTCGAGGAATTTACTATAAAATATTGATTAACAAGTCTCGGCATATTCCAGGACTTAACTGACAAAACGACGCACTTGGTAGCGATAAAACCAGGTACAGCAAAAGCGAACACCGCGAAAAAGAATAAAAACATAAAAATCGTGAACCCGGACTGGCTATGGTTGAGTGCAGAGCGTTGGGAACGTGTGGACGAAAGATTATTCCCACTAACTGCAAAGGTACGAGAAAAAAAAACCATCAATTTACAGGAAATTATATGAGAAGTTTATTTTTTAATATTTATCGATGAGGTTGATGGGCAAAGTGAACGATTTAATGTTGCGCACGAATAATCGATAAGTGTGTGTTTAGGCAAGAGCATCAAGAATACCACCTCCCCATTGTAGCAGCCCCGAGCGCGTTGAAGAGGAACAGAGTCAAGTTATCGATAGCTTTGCCGACAGTATAAATCCCTTGATGTCATTCAGTGCTGAGGAAATCGAGAATATGGATAAGGAAGTTGACGATGACATGGACGATGCAGAGATGGATTACACGGGGTTAGAAAGCGAAGAATTTCACAACAAACGAGTTCTCGATCAAAATTCCGACTCGGAAGGCTCGAGCAACGGTAAGTTTCATTTCTGTGAGTTAGAATTATTTCTCGAGGGAGCCCTGAACAGTTTTTAACATTTTCCAACCACCCACAGAAGTCAATCCAAAAGCCAAACGAAAAAAAACATCGAAGGACAGTTCATCGTCCGATTCTTCGGATGAAACTGACAAATATATATTCCAGCGTTACCACAAGGACGAAGATGAAGGAGATGACGACGACGATCCAGTCACAAGATTCAGAAGGGGAGAAGATCTGCCGGACGATCTTGATCTTGGTGACAATTCGCAAGATTCGATCGGGGATCCCCCCGGAGACGATGGGGATGAGCGCGAATGGAGCGCCCTGGGCGCTGCATTGGAGCGAGAATTTTTGACAGAATGATTTTTCACTTTTTTTTCTTCTGTAACTCCAATCAACGTGTCGCCCGAACGAATGAACTCGGTGAAATTGTAAATTAAATTTTGACCTTCAAAGTCAACGTTTGCGATGTGAAAATTCAATGACTCCTTTTTCGAATGCTGATGAGAATTTTATAGCAGCAAATACACGAAAAAAATAGACAGGAAAGATTTTTTCGTTCGCCACATGGTTTCTCCTCCTTTTTCAAGAATTCCCCCAAAATCATCCAGCGATAAAATCCAACAGTCAAAGAACTTTTTCTTATTTACCGTTTTTATTGCAATGAACATTTTTTATTTTTATTTTGTTCAATTATTCCAAATTCATCAAGTAGTTCCTTTTAAAGAGTGTGTTTCAAATTTTTGCTGGGATCGTCGTGCCATTTGACCCTGGCTGACCTGTGGGTAAAGTCTCTGGTACCCTGAGTTTTGCCTCGTGGTGGTGCTTCGTCGTAATTAAAAGCATTGGGGGACTCTCCGTACAGCTCATTAATCGCCTTAATATCCTCCCTGACAAGGAAAAAAGTTGGATTAATGGAAATCCTTAAGGGCGACAAATTTGTGGAACCGCACAAATATGTGGATAACACAGAAGACTCGAATTGCCAATGCTCACCTAAATCTTCCGACAACGACTTTCTTGCCGGTGATAGGGTCGGTGACATCACCCAAAGGATAAATAACTTTAACGACCTGAGAAAGTCAAACGAATAATAGAGCAAAAGGATCATTGTTGGGAAGAACAATTTGGAAAAGAATCTTTGTTGTCCGTACCTTGTGCGTGAGTAATTGGGTCATTCGCTCAGGCAAACTTTGAATTAATACGGTATCACCGGTTTTACATAATTTTTCTGGATCATGAGCAAAAACGAATTTGTAGCTATTGAAGTACTGAAAGAAATAGAGAGTTACATAACCTCGAATGTTGGTCGAATGTGTTTCAAATTTCGTATGTAGATTGTTTACCATTAAAAGATTCTCATCGAATTCCAACTCTTTTATACGGAAACGACTGGTGCGAGGTTTCATCGTGGGCACACATTTCGCTAAAAAATACTTCACAGCCTGCGTTCCGGTGGTAGCAACTTTGGCGCCGGCCATGGTTATGTTCTTTTCGGACTTCCAATGCGGCGAAAAAACACTTCCTGTAATAACTTACAATCCTTACAATCAAAAGTTGGCACGATAAATTTGTGCAAGATTTCAAATGAATTGATTTTATCGATTTCTAGTTGAAATATGTGTGCACCGATCATCAACACTTTGGTGCTGGTAATATTTATTTTTGAATGAATACTTGATTTTTCTTGAATCAATCCAGTTATATTTTCTATTCGGACTGTCCTCGACTCAGATTAGGTTATGTGCCACCACGCATGCGTCGCGTCTTTTCTCGGAATCGGCGGGACGCGGACGCGCCGCCATGAAAAGGCAGTAGTTAAGCCAAGAAGGTCAAGGAGTGCGTCGCAGAGGAGGCACATCCACGGAAGGATACTCTACATTAACTTTTTAATGAATCAATCCGTAGCTAGTTGTCCCCTCACATCGGGTATATATATCTTTTGATTTACTTTAGTAGTCTACCGCTTCGCCTGCGGTAAGAATCCCGAAAAATGCCTTCAAGATATAACTTTTCATTATCGCCGATCTTTACGTTCTAGAAAATATCTCTGTGGTTGTTAGATAGCATTGTTCTGTAGAAGTCATGCAGTTGTTGAAAATATTGTCAACATTCAGGCAGTGGACAGTCTTCTCGTATTTATTAAATAGGCTTTTCTATTTTATCAATTTTTTGGGAGTCGTCGAGTGTTGTAGGAAATGTTCGTTTACGTAAAAATGAAGCGCAAATCCAAAATTTGGTTGAATCGTGCCGGACCGGCTGAATAATTTGAGCCTGAAATTTTTCTAGCGCGAACAAGTCACTCATCAATGAAAGTTACGGCTTTGGATTGATTGAAAAACAAATTGAAAAATTTAACATCTAATCATCATCTTGAAAATGAATTTGAATATTAAATTTATTCGACTTTCTACGCCATAACACGTCAAAATACTTGATTGCCTTATTCGCATATCGAAATCGAAGAGTTTTCAGTGTATACCGCATAGAATACTTTCGGCCCTTGGTTTGTTTACGTTTCGCGCGTTCGGTGCGGGCACGGTCGGCATGGTATAGCTTTGTATGGAGCACGGCGAAGGGGCATCGGGCGGGGACGCCTGCAGGGGAGGGGAGTGCGCCCCTTTGGTCAGTAGAGCTCAGTCTCAGTCGAACGCGAGCCGGCAACGATAGCACAATGTATATTGTGACGGCCGGAACGCCAAATCTATTATAAGATGGTTCCTCGACCCTAATGAAAATAACGGAACGAAGTAGTCAATAATATTGGCAGGCAATTGTGCTTTGCAAATGGCAATGAAGTAAAATAGTTAGTATAGATAATTGATAATTATTTTACACGAGTAAATAAATATGAAAGACTACTCCCACTGCCGTAGTTTATACATAATAAATATAATAATAATGCATGCTATTCTTATTTGTTCTCGGACGAGCGGTCTGAATGAACAAAGAAATATCGTCTTTTTAATTGGTAACTTTCTATTCAAAAAGGCTTTAATCGCGTTAAATTTCGTTTCTCTCTTCAAAAATTTTCCGATCAAATAAACACAAGGAACTCGTGATTTCCGACAAAATTCCTTCATAATTCGTATGAAATTCGTATCTTGTTCTGCATTTAATTTTTTTTTTTCAAAATTCTCGTATGTATCAACGGAAGTGTTCGCCCTACGCACGATCGTGCGCCAAGTTGAGAAATTACAGTAACGCGTCGCGATAAATCTATCCGTTAAGTAGCCATTGATAAATGTGCAAATCGAACTGAACTATTGATGCGGTGATGACATTAAGAGAAATTGAACTATCGCGTTGTTTTAATCGAACGTCAATCCAATAAAATCAGTGAAAAAAAGTGATTTGGTGATATATTTTCGCGTCGCGGATTGATTCTTCTATGCAGTTCTCGAGCGGTTGTGCTTCTCATCATGACCGGACGATGGATCACCGAGACATCGACGCAAGACTGCGAAGGGTGAGTAGAGCTTTATCATTTTTAATGTGAAACATTTGTTGATTTCCATTATTTCCAAACCAAGCCAAAGAAACCACCCAGTTGGCATGAATTTAGAGCCAAAGTGATTAATTATGGACAGTTATTGGTTGCGAATTTCTTCACTCAATTAGAATGCAATTAGACTGCGACAGATCAATAATAAATAGTTAATACAAATAATGACAAATGAATTAATTAAAATATTGAATTTAAATTGAAGGTTCGTCTTTCGTTGTCATATTTTTGTCTGCGTTTATACCATAATTTGTCTTGTTAGTGTTTCAAAAGATTTGAGACAATTACGTCGGTCTACGTGCACCGCTGAAGCTCAGTTGAAAATTAGTTTTTACTAGCATTTTGTTCGGAAAGAATTTGATAGTCAGTACAAAAATATTTATTTAATCCACGTATAAAATTTCTTATTCTAATGGAGGGTTTTTCGTCTTAAATCGAGATATAATAAACGTTGTTCTGTCAGATGCAATCAGCTATTCTAGTCTCAGGACGTGTGTAGTGGAGCCTCGCCGATTCCTGTTCCGAATATATACATTCCCCCTCGAAACAAAACTGAAAAAAATAAGGGGATTATTGAACTCCCTGTTTTTTTTTCTCTCAATAATGATTCATCTATTGTCTCGGGTATTCAATATAATTTTGAGAATTCATTTTGATGTCGATACTTTTGCTAAATTAATTTTATACCAATCGAGTGCTCCTATGACGGGAAAAGTATAACGAATTGCTCTCTGGAATCCTTTCGTATTGTCTCTCGCGTTGTGTTGACCTTGGCGCGACATATATCATTGCAATAAAAAATACAATTTGGATTGCTCGTGAATTATAAAGTTTTTGGAATTTTTGAAAAACTTATAAAAGATTTCCTCAATATTTTATTGAAGATTTATTTTCGGAGAAATGTGAATAGTTCCTGATGTTTTTTTTTTCAACAATCAGATGAATTAATCGTAATCGAGTATTTTTTCGGAGCTTCGCTACATGTTTAGGCTGAAGTTAATTTGAACCATTTGTCAAGATGATCTTTTCGGAGTTTGGAACAGTTTTCGGACATGAGCACTGTTCGGTTTTGATGATTTTTTCCGTCAATGACGAGGCTCGTCGGTTTGTTTTCAAAGCTCAGAACGGTGACCTTATTTTTTCAATCGTTCTTCGGTTCCCTGAGGTCGTAAATGACCCCGATTTTGAAAAACTCAGTTCTCCGGTAAAATTGAACGAAAAGGGTTTAACCTGGACTCATTCTTTTCATTTTTTAATGCAGAATCACGTGAGCTCGGGGCAATTTTGCTTCGAGTCAAAAAATAAGTAAAAAATGCGGTGAAACGATAACAAACGGGAGAACGAAGAAAGAAAGGGGGCGGGATTTAAATTCGTCTGGGATTGTATTTGACTTCAGCTTACCGTTCTAGAGTTTGTGTATAAATGGAAAAAGATCTAATGTAAAGAAAAAAATACTTACGCTGGAGGGACCACAGTATGTTCCATCCAGAGGTCGTCGCATACTGTATCGTTGGATATGAACAAGTTTTCCCTGTGTTTCCATACCACGAATAAGAGCGCATCTCAATTGTGTGCAATCGTACTTGATCGAGCCATCGGCGTTGAAAAACTAGAAAATTTTGTCCCATTAGACTTATTGTCGATTACAAATATATGTCTCCTTGTTAATCGATCAATAATTATCTTAAGATGCTTACATCACAGTTGCCCTCGTATCCGTCCGCTTGACATTGTTCGGCGCGAGTAGGTATCGGTAATTGCAACTGCGAAATGAAAAAAAAATCGTATCGGAATCATCGATAAATTTTTTTTTTTTTCAGTTTTCAATAGCCCATTTTTATCAATCCTCTCACGAATCCTTTTTCCCAAACGTATTATTTTATCAAAAATGTGGATTTCGTTTCTTAGGCCTAATGTGAGTTAAGTTCGATTATGTTCTTTGGGTTAACTTACCGATAACGTTTGGTGGCAAACGGCACCAAATAGAGCCAAGGATATGAGAATCAAAGGACTCGTTGTCTTAATCATTTTTACTGAAATAATAATTCATTCAATTAGCGATCCGCACGTGTAGCCTTTTCCAGTGTTACTAATCCGTTAACTAATAACAACTAACTTCGTTAACTAATCCAGCTCGTCATTACATTTTGGATGTTCGCACGAATGTGTAAAGGATCCCAAAGTCCTTGGACTTGAATAACGATCATGAAATCGATTCATGGCGAAATAAAATTCTAAGGAGACTCACCTACTGGTTGAGGTTGTTCTAGTATCGAGGATAGCTTGAGAATGAGATGATGCTTTGTGAGGTTTCGAATTTGAATGTTCTTTTAAATGCGCCCTTAAATAAGTTTGTGATAAAAATACCCATTGAAATGAACTTGAGCGCATTTAACGAGCACTGTCATTCCTTTTTTGTTACAAGCCGTAAAAATATGTGGACGCTTAACAAATATTTGGCGCTTTGCGTCGGATCCGTATACTACGTTTTTATTATGAAATGTTTGCTCTAGATCACTCGCCGGTCGGCTGCTTTTCTCAGATTAGCACGTGCCCACTGTTCCATCTTCCTTAATACGCAAATCAGCATCAACTGCTGCCTAACAAAATACTCGTTCATCACTTGTTTTTTAAACATTTTATCAAATTCCGCAAAAGTCACGTTTATTTACATTGTGACGTTCACCGTCTACAATCTTCGGCTAAATTTGCAGAATTTTTTTTCTCACACTATCTCATTGATACTGTGGGCCCTGAATTTCGGAGAAATCAAATATCCCAGTAAAACGATTTCGTCAGTGAGTCAGTCAGTCCGTCAGTCGGTCGAAATTTTTAAAATTTTTTTCCGGCTTTCATCAGTCAGTCAGTCAGTCAGTCAGCCAGTCGATCGGTCGTTTTTGACCCAAGAGGTTACCGTTCACAAAAAAGTGGACGACGTACCCGTTGTTATTTTGGATCATCGATTCAGGACGCGACAGATTATTTTTCCGACCAAGACACCCTAAGAAGGTGTAAAATTTATATTTCTCTTGAAATATTGAACTTGGCCGAAGGAAGGTTAGGAATTTTTTTCACCAACCGTACGATAAATAGATCGCCTTAAGGCAGCTGTTTATTGTCAAACGATGATAAAGATTTTTCTTAACATGAACTCATTGGAGAATTTTTATCTCGCAACTCTTATATCGCACTTGATAAGCGAACCTCTTATCGATAAGCTAGATTCCTCCGATTCCCTCTGGGACTACCAGCTGTAAATCGTCTATATCCAAAGAAACTGTTCGATCAGAGCAACGCTCGGAAAACGCACTTAGTTCTAAATTTTAGAGTTTTTAAAATTTTAATATTTAAGAATTTCCATTTTTCGTGTGGGTTTTTGTGTTGAATTGAACAAGTTGACTCATCAGTTACATCCAGCTATTTTGGTCTCTTCACCAGTATATCGGATTTGTTTCGCTTCCTCCTCCGAGTGGTGACATTCCCCATTCAAACAAAACTGGAAAAAATAAGAATGTTAGGCTTATTCAGCACTTTTTCGTTTTTTATAACTGTTCATTCGTTTCATCGGCGATTCCAATTATTTATTGAGTTTTTATTCTTGTTTGATTTTTTTTTGGAAATTTTTTAACTATGATCAGGTGTTTCGATTTTTCTAAGAAAACTGAGAGTCCTCTCTCTCTCTCTCTCTCTCTCTCTCTCTCTCGATCAGTCTGTTGTATTTTTGTTCCATCGTTTGCAATTCCATCGTCGTGGATTTCGACTGTTTAGTGCGTGTAAAATGTCAGCGCATCAGAAAAAAGGAAATTTCTATTTTCCTTATGTAGAAAATAATTTTTCGAAACGATCGAAATAACTTTTGCCAACTTTCGTTTAACTGGCCAGAAACATTTTTTCAGGCACTACTATTGAGTGTGAAAATTCATTGTGCAGATAACAAGTGTAAATAAAACAAATGGATTTTGGATTGGAGTTTTGGTTCTTGACGTGAAATTTACTTACACTATTGGGACCACAACGTGTTCCGGGTTTAACCGAACCAACGAAAATCGGCAGATATATAGGCTTCCCCGTCGAACCGTCCGTTCCTAATTGTCTAGCGCACCTCAAATTTCTGCAACTCATGTCTTTTATGACTCCATGTATGTCTTCCCACTGAAAATTTCGATCGCGTCAGATTTTTCGCTGCCTAGACTAAGTTTATTCTTGAATAAATAAAATTACTTGAGCGGTTCTTACATCACAAGTTCCTGGTCTACCCAGGGCTTGACATTGTTCCTGACGAGTAGGTATCTGTGATTCAAACTGCAAGAAAATGTATTCCGTACTGATTGGGCGGCACGGCATAATCAATCAATTTCGTCGTCTCTCTCGTGCAGATTCGCTACTAATTTTGCGTGCACGAGCTTTGATCCGGGGGTTGCGGTGATCGAAGTATATATATTTTTTTTTCACTTAGCAATATTTGGGGGTTCTTGGAGGAGCGAAAATATAATGAATCATAAAATATTATAATTTTAGAGTTTCAACCGTTTCTGGTTTATAAACAAACAAAAAAGCCACAATCGTCGTATGGGAGATGGATATTGGAGCTTGTTGCTAAAGAACGTGGGTGAATAAATAAATATAGAAAATATGGTTGGGATGCTGAGCTACTTTGTGAATGGGGCTCGAACTATGCATTTGCAATTCAACTCACCGAAAACGTCTGGTGACATATGGAAGCAAATAAAGCCAATGATAGGAAAATCAGCGGACTCGTTGTCTTAACCATTTTGACTGAAAAAATAATTCATCGAATTAGCGATATTAACATAGATTTATCCATTGCTCATGCAAGGCATGAAAGACACATTGAGAAAACGATTTATTTATGTGTATTAGGATTTATTATAGATCGCTGTAGAAGATTCTCAAGTCCTCGGTTTTGGAAATCAATGAGAAAAATGTGCTTATTAGTGAAATAAATTTTCACCGATACTTACCCGGTTAGGTTTGTTACAGTATCGAGTAGAGATTTGTACTGAAGTGGCAATTTGAGGGATCCCGAATTTTGATGTATTTATATACGAGTCCCCAAACGCGTTTTATCAAACTGACATTATTTTTTTCGTTCTTTTTCATCATGAGGAATGAAGATAACCGCTCAATGCTAAACGAATATTTCGTGCTGATATAATTTTCATTAGGAAATGCTTACTGTAGATCAGCCACCGATTGGTTGCTCCCAGAATACGTGCCCGCTGGAACCTTCTGAACAAATATCGTTTTCAACGTCAGAGCATATGCCAAGACTTGCAGTCTTGAAATTTTTGTCTACAATTCGATCGAAAACACTTACCCTCAATTTGTAGGCTGTTTTTCAATCCGTAAATTTCCGCTCGTATATTTCAGGAATGTGGGGGGTGTATTAAGGTTTCTATGTAAAGAGAACAAGCACGTAGTCCCGTGTTGTTGTTATTTCAAGGTAAGTTTACTTACAGAAGGCACTTACTCATTGAAAAGCAACAGCACCGATCTCTTTTTTTTTTTTTAATCGTGCAGGTTTCTAGAGCATACGTTTCTTCGCTTCGTATCGAAAAAGTGAAATATATATTTGAGTGTTGAAACACTTGCTTCTACCACTTTTATGCTTTCTTCGTAGTGTTTTTAATCCAGCGAACGGTCGATCGAAACAAGTGTCATTCCTCGCTTTTGATCTCAACTTTGGTAGAGAATTTTGAATATTTATCAACTGGAAATGAGCTCAAATAAAACAAAGAGGTGAATGCCCTGTTTTGGAAAGATTCGCTATTTTCGACGGGAGGGGCGGGGGGGGGGGGGGGGGGGGGGTCTCGAATTTGGGCATCGATAAAGAAAAATAGGCGTGACTGACGATTCATGCTTTTGAATTTTGAATAGAGATATGACTAAAGTTGAAATTTATTCCACAAATTTAGGAGACAGGTTTCTAGATAATTAAACGAGGTGCGTTTGAAAAAGAAACAGCAAACTTGTCACTTTTTGTTGAGAGTGATTAATGAAAAATATTAATGATGTGAAAACAGTTGAAATTGATTCTACAAATTTAGGAAAGAGGTTTTTGGATACTCAAACGAGGTGCCCAACAGACATTTGCGAACATATTTTTATTCCAAAAATGTATAAAGTTTCTCAGCGAAATAGGAAGATTTTTTCGAGCTTTAATCCGACCATGAGGTGTGTTGTTATTGGTAACACCGTTGGCCAGTCTCCGGATCAGTTTATCGGAGCTTTCGACCCTCGAAACAATACTGAAAGCCATGAAATTGGGAGGCTTATTTAATTCTTATAACCAGATACCAGAGTTTGAGAAAATCCTTTGGCTCAAGTTGAGACTTTTTTTTCGAGATGATTTTTTTTTTCAAATTTTGCCTACTTTTTCGAATTTTTGTGTCACAGCATTTCGAGCTTCACTTTGCAAATAATAAAGGTCGATGTTGATAAAATAAATTGGATACTTTTTGTGGTGGATTATGGGGAAAAATACTTACGCCGAAGCGACCACATTGTGTTCCATCTACGGGCCACGTAGTACTGGAGCATTTTTTCGAATAGATACTTGAAGCCGAGCAAGGATTGTCAAGCGCGTACTATCCCGGCTGATTATACTAAAAATTGCATTTTTTTTCTTCATTACAAAATCTAACAAATATTAAGATGCTAGCCCACTGTGGAAAGTTCGATCTGGCCCAGAAAAAGGTTATCAATGATAACCAGTATATTTTTTGTTACATTTTCTTGTCTATTTGGTTCTTGGGCTCGGTAAGCGAAACCTCTCATCGATAAACTCAATTTCTCTGTCATTTCCATCGGCGATCGGTAGAATTTCGAGTCATGAGCATCGACGTGCGTGCAACTAGGACATGTCCACTTTTATTAACTTATAATCAGGGCAGCGGTCCAAATACATACATTTTCGACGAATAATTTAAGAGCCAATGAGTAATTATAAAATTATATTTACTGCGTTACCGCCCTCCAGGCGGAAATAATTTTTCAAAGCGCATTCAGTTTCAAGCTGTAAGAGAAAATTCATTTTTTATTCCTCTTTTTGAGGTTCTGATAACAGTGTGGACGCTGAACACGTACGAGGAAATTAAGTCTTAGACTAATGCTTCCGTCATGGAATATTTGGTGTACGATCGATCAGCTATTGGTAGCTTTTGCGGTGATGAGTTATTGAATATCAATTACGTCAGAACAGCTGTCAATGACTTATAAACTCCAAATATTTCCTCGAGTTTACTCAACGTCACAGTGCCCCGTATAATGATTTTTTTTTTCCCTGAAAATGTTGCCTTGCGACACTCAAAAACAGCTCCATGCACACGTTCCAATGATATTCGAACGAATGAACGAATAGTTGGTTGCTGGAGGGTGGACTCTTTGTACAATCCTTTGATGGAGGTTTAAGGTGATGAAGCAGTCACCTCACCTCACCTCGTGTTTTCGAAAGAAAAAAAATCTGGTTGTACCCTTCCATTAATATAATAATCAAAATATAGTTTATTCTGATGATTCGGTCGACTGCGTTCAAATTATTTGAAAAAGGTTTGTAAAAAAAGAAAAATTAATATCGACGTTTTGGGGAGGAAATGCTTTCGAAAATTGTTGCAATATGTGAGGAACAATTTTTTTGGTGGAATGGTCTTTTTGCTTGTGGAAAACGATCAGGCTCGTTCATTTTTCATTTAGAGGACGCTCGATAGAGAACCGACCTTACCGATTCAATATCTTCCACATTTGTGCGTGAGCCAGTTGCTTATCGTTGATCGATAACGAAGACTTTTTCAAATAATATAATCCAGTGATAAATTTCAAACTCTCGAGCCTTTATATCGCACTCGATAAGCTTAATCTTCATCGGCAAACTGAAAATCTTTGAGATTTCAAGCAACCAATGGAATTTCAGGATTGATATCGAACATTTTTTAGCACTAACGATTATTTTTTTATTCTTGTTTCGTATCTCTGAGGAAAATAGTCCATTTTTTGTGTGTGGCCAACACGATTCAACATTTTCAAGCGTGTCTTCTATTATATCGGCAACTTATGCCGATATATTTCAAAGTCAAAGATTTCATTAATACGTTGATATAATGATTCTGCAATTAACAACATTTGACGATTGTGAAAATATATTTTTGGGAGGAATGAATAGGGGAAAGAGGGTGGAAAGAATATTGCGGAAAATTGCATTCGAGACACAAAGCTAAAAGGACCGATGAAAGCGATAAAAAATGGGAGAAAGAGCGGGGATCGAGTTCCAGGGCGAATTCTCGTTGGATATTCTTCCTTTTCTTCGATATGTATAGGAAATCCTACCTCCGTTGGCTTTACCCCAATATATTACTTTTATCTTCTGCCATCTGTATCCAATACGTGAACATAGCGGGGTATTCGAGTCTGGCTCGCGCCTGGGCCACCATTGTTATTGCGGAATGTAAAGGAGCTCGAAAATTTACGGATGATCGCACCGCGAGAAGAGCCTTTGGGCGTTGCGCCGCGCGCCTTCACCTTTTCATCCCCTAGCCAACCGAGAGAGCCTCCTCTTAAACCCCGGAAAACCAGTGAACAAACTCTCAAACTCCCCGAGACTTCCCCGAGGGTCTCCAAAAATTTCGACAACGGAGAAACAGACTAAAGACCGGACTGTCCTTCCTCTGTTTGCCGGTATATGGCAAACACGTTTTGATTAACAAGACAAAAATCACGTTTCAAGTTCTGGGGGACCGACGTCGTATAGAAAAGAAAAAAAAAATGTACTTTTTCACCCTCACCTCCGCCGACAAACAAAACATCTTTTAGAATGGTTAAATGAATGGACTGTATACGTTGCTTTGGACCATTCGTACTTGAGAGCCACGCTCGTGACGGGCATGATTCACTTAAACGGATACGCATTACGAGGATATAGCTTGCGCTCGGAAAATACAATATCCATTTTGTTTTTATTGTGCATACTCCATGTGCATATACTCGGGGCCTTTTGGCGCGGATAGCAGCGTGCGCCACGTGCATGAACGCGTTATAATCGACGTTGATATAAGCTTCCCTTCCGCTTGCTCCTTCTCGGACTCCCTCCTCGTCTCGCAAACGTAGTCCGAGGTTTTCGTACTACGTGTTTACTTAGGAAAGACTAAACATACACCATGAGCTCGAGCTCCATGCCACCGTACTTAAGAAGCATAAAATGTCGTTCAACCCTTTACAACGTATATATGTCAGGATCGAGTAGAGCAAAGACGGTTACATTTGTTTGATACAAAAACGAACAGACTTTGGATTGTGTAAACGTTGAAATTCGATCTTGTTTGAAGGAATTATCTGTCTGGAGCGCTATAGATACTCGTTAAGGGACCGTGTGGTCGAATAATTGAAAATTAAAATGCTGGCTGATTCGGAATGATTGCCCAATTAATCTCAATCGATTTATCTCAACTCCACGAATTTTTTCTATTTTGCCTCTTTATTATCGAACCATGAAGGTCTAACTTGGGCCTAAGCAGGTCAACAGTTCGTTTTACTTAATTTTATGGAAAAAAAAACGGCACAAAGAAGCAGAAATAATCGGATCATCTCAATCATAAGGAAAAGTTGAAAAACTCAGTACCTTGTGGAGTCTCGCATTACAATCGTTATTTGGATTATCATTCGGTGTGTGTGTGTGTGTGTGNNGTGTGTGTGTGTTTGAAGCACGAGAGCGACAAGCTGATGGTAGTTGAGAACTTGAACGGTCTTGTTGTAATGTCGGTTGTCGGGTTTGTATGTACTTGCCGAGGATGGTCACGTTGATGCAGTCGAAAGACTTTGTGTTGGTATGACCGACACGTCAACATTTCTACACGGAGTTGGTATCCTCGACGGGTTATACATGGACAGTGCGGTGTGGAGGTTTGTGTGCGAAAATGGGCAACGTGGGAGGTTGGCTGAAATAAGGCGAGGGACAGCCAGCAGGGAGGGGCACAATCACGAGGTATATACCAGGATGATGCGTCTGTTTCCATGGCTACTGTAGACGTGGAGAGAGGAGATTTGCCGGGTGGGGGGTAAAAGGGGATCCTCGCCTTGTGCGAGCATCCCCTTCGTGTAGATCGGACGAGCGCGCGAGGCTCTTGCGATCGCGCTAAAGTGCGAGAGGGTTAGCTCGATAAAGATTCGTTCTTGTCAGAGAAAGAGAATGAGAGGGAAAGACGAAAATAGATAGATGCGGGGGCATATCCCGAAAGCCGGAGTGAACGTAATGAGGCAGAAGTTTTTTCTTTTCTTTTTTTTTTTTTTTTCTTGCCGATAGACGGATGAGGGGAAGCCCTGGCATCGGGAGCTCGAATGGGGCACTTCGATACTCCCGATGATCCGGCAACACTCTTCAACCTTCCTGCATAATCTTGCAATAAGTTTCCTTTATTTTTCAACCCCCGTGTACGTCTGTTTTATATCGTCTCGTTATTTTTATTCACACTTTACTCCTTTATTTTTCCCTTTTATTCCCCTAATTGTCACCTTGAAAAGATCAACCGCCAGAGCAAAAAGAATAGATGGGATAATGTTGAAAAAAAAACCACTGAGACTCTTGCGTATGATGTTTGCCACCATCCCCGCGTCGCTTTTTTACTCGTTTTTATATCCACTCGCACACGAAGCCACATTTTTGTCTCTCCATTTCTTCGACCTTGTCGCTCCGAGCGACACCGAGCGACAAAATTCTTTCAGCTTTCATAATGGCTTATTAAATTTTATCCTTTTATATAATTATTCTTTTCATCTTGCACGAACCGCATTCACTTCCTTTATTTATACATTTTCATTAAGTTTCGATCGATCGACAATCATGCCGAGTGTCGGCTTGGAATTTCTTTTTTCCTTTGGCGTATCGATCGTCCGATGGCCTCGCTGTGATTTAACGTGTTGCTCGTAAATGTAGAAAAATGTCTGAATTCGATGTTAGAGTACAAAACGACGCTCGTTCAGAACGAATCGTACAAGAAGCCATTAGGACGATTACTATACGACCAGCAGATGCAGCAGAGAGGCTTCGATGATTAAATCCATTCTCACTCGATCGATCCTTGTGTATTTACATATTCGTCATGCTGCTGGACTTTGGTACATATCTCAGGCGACGCCGAGGGCTCTCAGATTTGATGAAGGGCCAAAAGAGCGGGAGAGGTGGACGAGAAGATGAGGAGGAGGAAGAGGAGGGCTGACCGAACAATTTATTTCCCGCGATATAATGGGGATAATTGCTCGCACGTTCGTTAACTCGACTGTAGGGTGGCCAGGCCGAGAAAATACATGGGGTGGTTGAATACATTGGGGTCGAGAAAGAACTCGACTGTTCTTTCGAGAGGGCTCACGCAATATTATCAAAATTATCGTTTAATACAATATGAATACATGTATAGCAGTTCTCTCCCCTCAGCTCCTCGTTCTCGCTCAATTCCGATACACTATTCCCCGCAGCGTCTATACATTTTTCATACCGCTGATGAAAAAAAAAAAAACAAAAAACCGATTTTTATTTCTTTTGTTACGAAGGACTCGACGGTAACGGGAAAATCATATATTTCCTTCTTACAAATGCTCATCGTGTTCAACATCCACCTTAGTCTCCATTCTCCACTTTATATATTGTATCATATTTTCGTCGTATAACTTTTCGTTTGTTGAGAGGCGTGATATTCGCATTGGGCTTCATAATGAGAGATACGACGACTGCGGAAGATGTAAACTTGGCACAGCGAGCGTGAGAGAGAGAGAGCTCTCTCTCTCTCAGAGAGGAAGAAAAATACAGCCTAGATATATGGATAAAAAGGAAGCTACCGGCCCATTGAGAAGAGCGAGAGATCCTCGTAGAGTTTGTTGGAAAAGCGATGTCTAGGCGTTTTGTCCTCGCAGAATCCCTTTTCTCTTGCTTGCTGCTCTCTCCCCTTGCCCTCCGCGCCTCTTTTTCTTCCTCCTCTCTTATACCATCCGCCAACTTACATCTCAACGAGTTATTAATATCTCGCTCCTTATAAAGTACTCAATTTCACTTTTGTCCTACTCTCCGCGGAGACGATAGACAGAGCTAGAAAGAGAGCATGGACCGGTGGCAGTGCGGGGTAAGAGGCTCGGCTAGACCAAGAGAAATGTCAGGGATAATGGCTCCACCCAGCCACAATAGAGCTACGCCAAGGGCGAGAAATTTTTCGCTATATATAACTATCTCGTACCCACAATAAATTATTAAAACACCATGGCAATTGAAATACATCGGATATCGAAAGAAATATCAATGCAACTGGTAAAAAGCCAAATTTATAAAAAGTATTTACTCTTTTCAAATTTGGCCATATTTTTGGAAAAGTTTACAATTTTTTTTCGAAAAAGTCGTAGTTTCGGTGGATCTCTCGAGCAAATAAATACAGAGGATGTAATTATATTTTACTTGTACTTGATATTCGCGTTTATGCATGTAAGAGGACGGAAGTACGATTTGAAAAATTGGTATAGCGGAATTCAGCTCAAGTTTGCTGCTCTCTCACGATACCAGCCCGAAACCGCTTTGAAATCCTTTCACGGAGCTATTCATTTATTGCCCTTTTGGCCAACTTTCTCGAGTATGCGCCGTCCGTGCGTGAATAATATCCTTTCGAGCTAATGCTTGTAATTTCACGAGAGAGCGGTCTAAATTGCATTTCCCACGTAATGTAAGACTGAGCGCCTAATTACCTAGCCAAGACCCTACAACCGAACTGAGCGGAGAATTTGTCGTTTCGTTTGATTCTTCGATGGCAAAGGATTTGCCATCTCCGATACGTCATTGTCGTATGGAACAGCGTCGCCAGTCAGTTCAATTAAAAACTTGTTCGGATTCAATGTTTGTTCTACCATGATCATGGATTTGCTCGAAACAAGAAATAAATTAATCAAGTAGTTTAATTTTGTAAAGAAAAAAAATTACGTTGAACAGTCGGACTCGTGGATTTGTTTTTTTTTTTTTTCTTCGCTTGGTCAAACGGGAGTTTTTTATATTTATTCCCATTTGCAAATAAAGCATAGCTTTTGGAAAGTTTAATTAAATGCCAGCACGCGAAATCCAATGGACTACAATTGCATGAAGCACGGAACTGTCAATATTTTGAAATTGTTTTTATCGAGGATTCGTTTAAAACTGGTAAAGAGCTGCTGCTGCTGCTGCTGCTGCTGCTGCTGCTGCTGAAATCAGAGAATCGTCTATATATCGCGTGTGCACAAGAGCTTCAGAATACGGAGTAGAAGAGAAGGCTCGAGATTCTCTCTTGTCTTCTTGGATGTGTCGATCAATGTGTCTCGTATATGGTTCCTCGTCTCCAGTTTCCCCCCGCGTTCACGTCGACACTTTTTTCGTTTACTTTCATTCTCGTATATATAAATATATATACAGATCCCAATGAATATAGGCAAGTCTTTCGACTACGAAAGATCAATACCTCTTTGACGTCTTCCAACGGATGATTAGATGGACGTTTTCCCTGACCCTTTCTCCATTTTTCTACGTTTTTATTTCATCCCTTCAGTTTCCTCTCACTCTCTTCCTCAATAATGGCTCTCGTCTATTTTTCATTTTATGCCAGCATCCTCTTTGCCTCTGTCGTTCCATCACACTCATTTTTTCCTCGTCCTCTCCTTTATTTTTATTTTTTTGTTTTTCATTATTTTTTTCAAATCTTATTTATTTATTTTTCCTTCTTATTTTCTCCCACGTGTATCGTATATCTCGAAGCTCTCTGTGCTTCGTACAAGATCGAAGCGTATCCGAATGGTGGCGTTAAACGAACCCGAATGCTTAATACATCTCTAACCAAGGGCACAGTTTTTTCTTTCATTCAATTTTCGCCAATCTCTTTTAGCTCGCTTTCAACTTTTTATCCCTATTCACGTATCAAAAAGTCTCTGGCTGCACGGGATTTCATTTCCCATTACGCTAAAGTAACCCTCGGACTGATCCAACAAGCCAAAGGTCGATTCTTCCTTTGCTTTAGGTTTCTCTTCATTATTTAGTGCTCGTCATCATGAAGTTAATCAAATGTTAGACACGATTATTATTTTTTCATTTGCATATATTAATATTCGCATGTCGTTATGTATTATAATTGCATTTTTGTTCTTGGACTTTAATATCGATATTTGAAACATGTAGAAATGGTTGACTAAGTTGGTTGGAGGTTTTCCGCTACGATGCGGTCTTTTTGATGATAGGAGACCTTGATGGGCTTGATGGAAGTTGGTCGTTGGGATGATTGAACCCCGGTGGAGCAACAGTATCGTTACGCACGAGTACTGTAGCCCGTGATGGTGTTATTGCATCCCTTTCCCTCCCCCCCCCCTCCCCCCTCCCCATTCCTCTCTGCAACCCTTTCCATTTATGCTCGCTGGCCAATACCATGATTACGTAATAGTTCCTGACCGTGTAGTTTTGGTGAAAAATCCAGCCAAATAAATACGCTTACGCGAGGTAAACATGTATATTCCTGCCTTTTCTCACTTAAACTCAGCATCATTTTGGCTCAATTATTCACGCGTATTGCATCCTCTGAAACATGTTATGCAACATCATTAATTAAGCTCATTACTTGGCAATGAGCAGTTAATGTCTCTTGAAAGGTTTATCAACTGGTCTTATGGCATCCACGGTTTATACCAAATTCTATTTTTTCTTTTTTCTTTTTGTTGTCGTTGTTTCATGCTTCTTGAGTAACGATCAGAAAAAATAATATTCATATGGTTTCCTTAATATTTGCCGTAATTATGCGGCCTGCTCACGATTTTTAACGTCCTATCGTTTTTCCCTGTGGCGTACAATTAACTAAACTATCATGTTTCCAAATTTTCTTCCGGCAAATTGTGAAATAATAATGAATCTAGCTGCGAGGTTAAATTATGGAAAACTTTGTGTAGAAAACTGGCTGACGCTGCATCGAATGCTTCAGACAATGTGTGTAGCAATTATAACGCCAAGTCACGACGTCGGTGGTTATCCTCGAGAACGCGTTGTCTCGGGAACATGCTATTCAAATACATATCCATTTATACGTTAATATGTATACAGGGTGGATCGTGACGAACCACCAATCATGTCATCTTAACATTTTTATCACGATTTCCCGTTGAATTTCTTGCTTTTTATTCGCCCCGATATTTTTTAGTTTTAGTTTTTAGTCAATTTTCAAACTTCTCAAGATTTTCACGAACGAAATTCTCGAGTGCGAATATTCGATTTGAATCAACTTTTTCACAAGTTTTTTTTCTTCATTTTTCCATTTTTTCTAAAGTTGATAGCTCGTCGAAAAAATTAATAGAATGAAGATAAAAAAATAATAACGTTTTTGTGGTGAAACGAATTGTTGAGCCTGAAAGTTTGTCGTACTTATAGTTCGCTCTGGGACACCCTGTGCACAAGCTTCTCGCTTTGTCGGTGTTCTCGGAGCTTTTCACATGTCAGAAGCAGCGCGAGAGCAGTCATATTCCTAGCTGTGTGACTACTTTATTCATTAAAAGGGTCGACGCTCCTCATTGTACGGTAATTTCGGGAGTCGGGCTGGAGTACAGGCCTGCGTCTTAATGACTAATACCCGTGTGCTGTTAATATTCCATCGGTCTATGACGAGCATTTGCCTTCGTGAAGATGAAGACTCGCGAGGAGAAAAATCATCATGTATTTTCGTTTTATCAAACCGGTTGATTCACTCGACGAATACTGATTTGAAATAAAATGATCATTCGTTCATTAAATCCTTATTTTTTCAAGCTATTCGGCTAGCCTGGGGTCATAAATGACCCCAATTTTCATAAATTCATATCTCCGCTAAAATTGAAGGAAAATAGTTCAACTCGGGGGCTCATTCTTTTCGTTTTTCAATGCAGGATCACGTGAGCTCGGGGCAATTTTGCTTGAAGACATAAAATTTTTCGGAACTGTGGTTAAACGATGAAAAACGGGCAAACGAAGGGAGAACCGGCACGGGATTCAAATTCGCGTGGGGTCGTTCTTGACCCCAGGTCATCGTTCTAGGGTTTTGTCCTGTCCGACAGCTTCATCACCTCGATATTAATATTGAAAGTTGAGCTCCGATACTGGCAATTGCAACATCGTTGAAAAATAGTTGGAAAATCAGACTCGTAAGCAAGCAATACATTCAGGCTTTGACGAATAAGTTAATTGGCTCATATTGGCCTTTGTCATCTCGTTTAAAATTTATGTCCGCTTGACGCGCAGTTATTATATATTAGTTTTTAATTTTAAATGGAATTCTAGGAATGCAGGAATTGTACTTAACGTTGATCAAGTCGATTCATCGTCAGCTTTTCACATGTCACCTTTATTGGTTTTTGGTAACGGTTATACGAGAGCTTGATGGCTTTTTAGTCATTTTAAAACGAAGACGCAGTTAACGATCTTTAGCTCCGTCGTGTGCCATTTTTTCCATGGGCGATAAGCTTATGATGCGAAATGAGTTTTGTTTGTTCGAAAAAAAAAAAAAACAAAAAAAGATGGAAACGCCGTGGAAGCCAAAATAAAAATTCATACTGTCGTAGTTTATGGCGATAAGAGCAAACATTACGGTATTCTGCGCTAGAGAGCGAGTTGCGGGCTGTAAAAAACACGCGGTCCGTTGGAGGGCGCCACATGAGAGAATCACTGGGAAGAGGGTGGGCGAGAAATGAGAGGCCAAAGAGAAAATGAGAGAGGGAAAGAGAAAAGAGATGCAGAGAGAAGCTACGTGGGTGCACGAAAGCGCCCCTATAACGAAGGGGTGTCGCGGCGGGGTGGCGCGCACAGCGCATCGCGACGACTCGCCAGACGGCGGGAGGGAAAGAAGGAGCACCAGAGGACTGAGTAGTGGTGGAAATACAGGGAAACGGCGCAAGACAGTATTTGTGTATGGGTGTACGATCTCACTACAGGGACGAGCTTTTGTCCGTAACAACGAGGGTTGTCGGTCCTCGTGTATTCGTACAGCGCGTACAAATGTGTTTGTAACGCTTCTCCCATTGCCGCTCGTATTCCCCCTTCTACATCATCCCCTCCCGTTGAATTTTCTGACGCTCCGTAGTGAAACGTAGGAGAGTCCGACGATGGACCGATTCAGTATCTCGTGAGCCGAACCCGCGAGACGAGGGTATACGGTCCGTCAAACCCGCGAGTCTCATTATTCCCTCTGTCGATTATTCTTCGCAATTCTTACCCCTCGATCGCTCATGCGGTCATCATTTTTTTTTTCTTCTCCTCTTTACAGTCCCTCGGAAATCTGTTAATCGTTCGCTTCGTTAAAATATATACATAATTTTTTCAACCAGCCTTTACGAAGGGAAGAACGAAGAGACGAATACGACGCAATCGGTCCACGTTCCTCACACTTCCGTCTCATGACTTATTTTCTCTTTAAATAACGCCGATACTTGCGGTGTTGCGGTCGTGCGCCAAGCACATAAGGATAACTGCTCGTTTTTTCTCCGTTTTTTTTCTTTTTCCTACCATCTTTTCACAACCTTGAATATTTTTACTCACCTTCCTCGCAGTTGTTTTCATCAACCAAATGATGCTTCATTTTTATTTCCTTCGTTTGTGATCCTGTGTCGTGATATATAAAAGTTTTGCTTTTCGGTGCTTATCACCTTCTCCTGACGGTAGTGAGTTGACGCGGGTGGACGCGAGCGCGCGCGCTCGCGCGCCGATTAGTGTGTGCTCTTTTTTAACGTGGCCGTGATTATAATCGTAGCGCAGCGGGCATGTACACCTGTTGGAAAGCTGCCTTTTTCTCTTAGTGTTTTCATTTCATTTTTGTGTTCTGTACAGCCTCTCTGAATTGTGGTGTGTTAACTGCACTAAATTCTCGGAATAAACGTATTTCACATACTATTTCAAACGTACGTACACACGTATGTAAAAATGCACGGAGGTGCATATTGACGCAACGAGAACAAAAAGGTTTGACACCTCGCGCTGCATTGTTTACTTTTGCAAAAGGTTCCGACACGGCTTTCTCGCGTTTTCATCGATATTACGAAAAATTGTCGTTGCAGGTACAGATATTTCGACGTTGTCGATACTCTTTTTTTTTTGCTTATGCTCTTTTTATTCACGAATTTTTAATCGAGTTCATGGATTTATGCGAGTGTGCGAAAGTGCATCTTTGCGATTACAATAATAGAGACTTAACCACGGATAAAGAATTGACAGGTCCCCGGATAAATAGTAAAACAAGATTCACTAAGATTAACACTTCCCATTTCTCTCAATTATTCACTAACGTATACGTCATGACTCAACAGTTTAAAACCAAATTCTACATTCTCTCTTATCATTGCAGCAGGCTCCATTGACAGTCGAAAATCATAATTATACTAACGGGGCATGCTATTAAATTAACACAGACAATTATGGTATCGAACCGTTTGTTTTGTTAACGAAGCTCAATTTTCGCACAACCTGTGGGGTAGCAAAATTTCAATTATTTGTCACCGAGTGTGTGGCTTTTTGTTGGTATTTTTGTTGATCGTACTCACGTGGTTGTGCCCCTTTTTTCGTGATTGAAATATTTCCATATCGTCCATTGAAATTGAAATAAGCGAATGAATGAGAGAGAACTTATGGCTGCGTGTGTTTATTATTTTTTTTCGATATGTATATTAACACACATGTAGGCACATATTTCTATCGAGGGCGACATACTAGCAGCTTTATTTGTTTATATATACGTGAGCAGTTTGGTGATAACACAAGGGCGTAAATCCATCATCCGTATGTTGCACTAAACTCAGACAAATTGCAAGCAATATAACGGGGGCCAGTAGGCGAAATGTAGGCATGGAGGGGGTGGCAGATGGAGAACAGAGAGAGAAATAGATAGAGCAAGCGAGATAGAGATAGAGAAATATTGGGGTAAAGCATTTGTAATATTTCCGGGTTCCTCGTCTGCTGATCGGGTGACTGCGCCGCGCATTGGCCCCATTAATTCAGCGTCAACGACGCAGCGAGAGTGGAGCAGTGGGGGGATCGGTTCGAGCCATCAATTTTATAAAATTCCAACGGACGTTCCGTTGCTAAAATTCGTTTTTTTTTCTTCTTCTTTTCATCCTTAAACGCTTGTTTCTCGTTCGGAGCTTTTCCGCTCAACGAGCCGCTGCTACAACTCAAAACTCGATTACAAATACACTTTTTTTTTTATTATTATTTTATCGTTCGAGGCAGTCCCGAAACTGCAGTCTAATCAATTTGTGTATTCCACTCGACATACACGGACCGAAATTGGAAACATTGCTCTAAAAACCCAACGTTTTTTTCCTTTTTTACATTAAAAAAAATCTTTTGCATAACGATTCAATTAAAAAACATAAAATAAAAGCCTTATCCCACCGATTGGCTAAAAATTCATTGCGTTGTGATTTTTTTTAATCCACATATTTTTCTTCATCATTTTTATTGTTAATTAGAGTTGATTCGATAAAAAAATCAGCCGACTCCAGTATATCGCTGATTCAATCATCCGATGCATATATTTATTGATACGAATATCCGATCGAATGCCTTTTTTTATTCTCCAATCTCGTGAATTACACAGTGCCAATGAATTCATTATTATATTTTAATTCCCCAGAGTATTATATCAAACGGCTGATGGTTTTTTTTTTTTTTTTTGTTTTTTTTTTTTTTTTTTTTTTTTTTTTTTTTTTTCTAATTGTTCGGAGATTCGATAAAATTGATGAATATTAACTTTCGATATTTATGGACGAGAGCCGATCTCAAGACAAGCATCAAATTCGATTTTGATGTCACGTGCATGCCGAAGATTGTATTGTATAATAATTCGGAATACGCGGGGATCGGATTGCTCGGCGATAGGGTAGATGAGAAAACCGGAAATGTGTAATAACTAGTCACCGCGATGAGTGAAAAAAATAACGTTTCCGATGAGCTCGAAATAGATCGAGAGACATATGCGATGCGACACATAGATCGCTCGCCCCCGGTTTCGTTCATAAATCTGCCAAGAGTGTTTTCAGTTTTATGGACGATGAAATTCCACGTTGATAGTTGCCTCCTCTCGTCCCTCCTATCAATCCGGCTTGGAATTGCTTTTATTCTCATCCCATCGCAATACCGAAAAGTCAACATATAGGAGCATTCTTATAGCATCTTCAACAAAGATCAAGCCTTTTTCACTACTCCATTTTCTTCAGCCCTCTACCTTTCTCAATACGTGACTGACGCCTTCCTTTTTCTCGCCCTTCGTCCACAATTTCCATCGCCCGATTTGCCCAACGCGCTTAAATATATATATTTTTTAATTCGTTTGATAATTTATCATTATCGTGCAATAAATAAAATTGAAATCGCAATTTGGGCCAATTTATGGATCGCAGAATGATCCAACTCCAACGAATAATAATGTTTGTCCAAGTAAAAGTAATCATAGTTACTTTTTAATGAGTTTAAAATTCTATAAGAGTTTGCTGCATGGGCCCCCCCCCTTTATCGACTCTTCTCAGACTCGATATCCTAACCTTCTCCAACACTCCCTTAAAACGTTGAGAAAGTTTTAACTTCTTACGTTTTAATCGTCCCAAGTTAGTGCCAAAGTTGGTGTTATTTTGCAGATAGTTTTTTTTTTTCATACAGCCTCATAAGCTTAAGGCTGGCACCATTAGTTGCGATTTATATACTCGAGTGTTAATTTTCAAATTCGTGGCGAAAAGCAATCTCGAAAATACCGACGATTCTTTTGAATTAGCTTTTCATTCCAAAATATGTATTTTTTTATTATATTTTTTTCTTTTTTCCAATTTATATGGAGAATTGTTTGAATTTTGAAAAATCATCTCCATCATGATTACTCTCCATGTTTTCATATACTAAAAGGGCACGGGCCACCCAACTGTACGTTTTATATAAACCTAAGCTATGTATTATGTAAAAAAAGAGCCATGCCCGCATATATCGGGCACGTAATGTATGTTCGAAAATAAAGAAGAGAACGTAGGACCTAAGGAAGCAGGAAACTCGATGAAGCGTGAAAGGGGGTTAGAGCTATAGGGATGAAGGATCAAGGAGAGAAAATAAACTGTGTAAGAAAGTGAAATCGGGTGCACGTGCGGTGTTCGAGAGAGAGAGAGAGAGAGAGAGAGAGAGAGAAAAGAAAAGAGAATGAAAGAAAAATTTTCTTCGTGTTCACGGATCTGCAGGCGGCGAATGAGTTTTTCTATGTACGAGTGTGTGTGTGTGTGTATTTTTTTTCTTTTTTATATCATTCTTTTTGCTTTGCTTCTTTTTCTTTCTCCTTTTACCGAGATCTTCGTAATTGGTGCTGCGGCAAACCACCGAGAGAAAGAAAGGGAATTCTTGTCCTTACAGTCAACCGATATATTTATATATCGCGGGCGGGCGCGTATATACATATGTATAGACGAAATATACTCTCCGGGCTTAATGAATGAAAGTCGGTAGAAAAGGAGCGCTGAGAAGTAGCCGCGGTGTGCGAAGAAATAGAATAAAAAGCCAGAGATACGCAAGTCTATATGCAGGAAGAGTTTGGAAAGACGAAAAATATAGATAGACTGGTTGTTAGATTGATGGAAAGATAACGGGAGGGCGCATATGCGCTGCTGCGGAAGTTGATAGGAAGGAAGAGGAGAGAAGGAACAGTAGTAGGAACAAATAGCGCTGGCCGAACAGTCGACGTTCGCCACGGGTGTGCAGTTACGGGTTCGGGGTTGAGCAGGCGAGCGGGGCTGGGCGGCGGCAGGATTGTAACAGAAGGATCAAGTAGCAAAGTGTGCAAGGGTTTTGGTGTGTATATGGTTGGATGGATATATAGGTGGCGTAGGTTCGCATTAAATCATTCTGTTCGTTATTGCAGAGCACAACTGCCGGGATCTTGCTGCTGCAGTATAGAATTCTATCCTGCGTGGGCGGACAGGCGTAAGTGTGTGTGCGGGTGTGCGTGTCTGTGTGTCGCCGTGTACGCGCCGCCCGGCTCTGTGCGAGAGGAGGCTCGCGGGGGCTGAAGGTTCGGATATCGAAGCGCATCAAACCCGAGGCGACCCCAACGGACGAGCAAAAGGAATATCATACTGTGTTCGAAACTGAGAAAAGCTCAGCTCTTCAGGAAGCTAAGCTCGAGCCAACGAATCGAGGGACTCGAGCCAGATTTCTCCAAAGCAAAATCGTCCTCCTCCCACCGGCTTTTCCGACTCCTTTATTCTCGTTAAATTAACCGACGAGATCCCTCCTCCCTCCCGCTCTTGTCCAAGACTTCGAATGATCGTACAGACACACACATACTACGAATAATCCACGTCCACACATACGCATACCCCCATACTTATGTGCATATGTGTATGTAAGTTGGACAAGAATGCTGGAATATATACACGTCGTCGGTATGAACAATAGTCACAGGTACTTTGGCATATACGCACGCCGGAATCGCAATAAATCGTAATATCGAAAGAAGATCGCGGGACGCGTGTGTTACGGAGAGGAGAGATACTCCGCTTTGAATAATAGCGAGTACATCGCGACGAATTCAACTACGCCGCGCTCCGGTCTACAGAATTACGGATTATTCCTTTTTCCATTTTGTTCAATGTTTCCATTCAGCAGCAGCCATACTTTTCGTACCACCGGAATGCGAAATAATTATTTAGAAATAACGTCGACCCTCGTATCTCTTGGTCATTAACGATCCCATGGAAAATAATTGGTCGATATGGACTAAAAGTGTCGTAATTTTGATGCATTTTTCCCACGGTGCAAATCCGCTTTCGGAACTATCCATTAACGGCGAATTTCTCTGCCTCGTTTATACTCTGTAATTACCCAGACAAAAGTGACCACAGTAAACTTTTTATTGTTTTGGTTTTTTTTCCACCACTACGAAAACGTGACAAAGTGTCGAAATTGGCGGGCTTTGCCGGGGGACTCAAACTTTCTGACTCTGACGATATTTCGCTGACTAAAAGGACGTCCAGTGGAAAAAGCTATCGGAGAAACGACCCGACCCGACCCTCATATATACAGGCATGAAAGTTTTGCCGCTTCGGGTTAAGTGCGCGACGGAGAGTGTCTTTATTTAAAAGTTTCGCGACGCCACCGTTTTTACTCATTCCCCCATTACACCCCATATATTCATCGATTATTCAAATATATATGCATATTATTTATATTTGCCTATATGTGTGTTGTTCAGTGAAAAAATTAAGTGCGCGAGTGTTTGGGCTCACAATCGGCAGGTTTTATACTCCGAAGAGCAATACACCCGATTGTGATAACGCGAGTGCCCCCGTCGACGACTTACTGGAGCGTCGTTCAAGTCGGTTGAAGTGATGCCGTGATGGGGCGCGACTCGAGTCTCTTCTTTCTAACCACCACGACCCTCGTGGCCACTCTACTTATCCTCGCATTATTCATCGACAATGTCGCCGGAACTCGTAAGTTATCAAAATACCTATACGCACACATATATTTACCTTTACCTTACATCAAACACCGATTACGATACTGTCGCCATTTTCCTCCCGAACATGTCTTTTCAGCTAATTACGGACGCGTATCGTTTCAACTTTTTTCCAACATATCAACACACTTTGCTTTTTTTGTTTCAATGTCCATTTTTTTTTCTAGCCAACGATTTATTTCAGATTTTGCATTAATTATTAATTTGAAAATTCTTCGTTTAATGTTTTGGCATTTTTTTCGAATGGAATAAAATTCCATGGGATGGAAAAGTTCGGTCGCTGAAAGGATAATTATTTGATTTTCTCAAACTGCGTCGAGATGCCGTTCAAAAATAGTTGCGATTCAGAGGGACAGAAAGTTTTCGAAAAAGCGTCGATTGACTTATAATATTTTCAGAGTTTTCTCACAACGCCGCGCCATTTTCTCTGACATCCTACTCTTTCTATGAAAATTATGTTCTTTTTGTCTGCTTATTTTGAGCGATGGCTGCCCGATGGTGCGCCTATTTTTTATTTTGTACTATTTGTCCCATTACGATATTCGGTATTATTGTGAGAGTGTATCAAAGTGGCAGAAAAAAAAAGTTGCCATTGATGCCGGCTTAAGGGACACGGGGGACCGGTGGTCGCGACCCCGATTTACACGCTTGAGAAATATCACATCTGTTATTTTCTTCAATATATGTGTCTACCAGACCCTCTCCGAACATCCGCGGTACAACACACCAACTCATGCTTGCGGTGTTTAGTTATTGTGCGAGCAGTCTTTTTGCGATATCGCCCAGTATGTTGTTACACTGAACGGGATCATAGAAAAAAAACCGTATATCCCCTTGGATCGTTATGGTGATGTAGTGGCGATGGATTTGTAGGGAAACTCGATTCGAGCTCAGCGCGAATAATGAATAATAAATAAACAACCGAATGAACGCGAAAGAATGAAAAAAAAAAAAAAAAATGTCGCATCGTGCTCGACGGTCATAGTGCATGATTTTTAACGCAACGACGCAACAGCATTGAAAAAATCTTATAAATTATAGCGGTCGGACGGGAAAAAACGAAACGAGCGATGCTCGTTATCGATTGAGTTGATTTTTCTCAACGTACCGAAAAATTGTAACCCTTCCACTTGTATTTCCGAATTTCACACGATACTCAAGTTTGAATCGTTGAAAAAAAAGAAAAATCTATTTTTCAATCAATATTTTGATGATTAATAACCTTTTTCCATTTGGACAAATAAATTCAGCTTTTGAATGGCAAAAAACGTCTGCCTCCAGATTTTTGATAAATACTTTCCGAAAATTTGGCACTTTGCTTCTAAAAATAATGGGTTTTCGTTGCATTTCAACGATGCCAACTTCAACATCGTGAATTTCTATGCTCTCCTTGTCGTACACAAGACAGAAATGATGCAAAGATCACAGTTGCCATCGAGATAATGAAATGTTGTTGAAAATAACGATCGGCTATCCATCACTCGATTTTTCTAATGATTTTTCCCTTCGCGTAAAAACCACCATAGAGCCTGCTATACACTTTTAGGCAAAATGTCGTTATTAACGTGCGAGCCTGGAAATCAATATTCCGACGAATTTACAAAGAAATCTACACCACGAATGCGGAAGATTATTGCGAATGAAAATTTGAACTATATGCCCCCACCCGTTGTGTCGGTGACTTAAAGATCGTAACCAGGTTACGATCTTTCGGGCTCGTAACTAAGTTACGATCCCAAAGAAACTCTTTAAGTGCTCTACGGTCTTTACTCCGTTCGGCTGGCTTATCAGTGGAGCCTAAAGATCGTAACAAGGTTACGATCTGAAAAATAATAAGTGACCTGCAACACTATACGCATTTGGCACTTGGGCATAAACTTGATAATCAAATATTCACATTCGATGCTTGATAAGTTTTCTTAAAATTGAAACTTGCTCTTTTTACCGAATGATATCCGAACGCATCGATAATTCATTTCAAATTCTGCGCCATCGTATTTTCGCTCAAACATGAAATTCAGGCTGCATCTTGTTTATCTTTAGAGCTGCTCGCCTTTCTATTGCCCAATGAATCTGCGCACTCGGAACCCAAACGTTTGTACGAAAAAATACTCTCAAAGAAAATTTTGTGACCCTTTAAAAACTACTTCAGTCAAGTGTACATTGCTACTAAGGGGAAGTGTATCTTTATAGTGCGCATCCGCTCGCTTTTTTACTTTATATTTCTTGTGCCAAAACAGTTGTGTGTATTACGAGGTGCTTTTATACACGCTCTTATGTATATACGTTTATATACGCTCTGAAAGGAAGAGTGAAGGGAAAAGAGTGAGAGGAGTGAGAGAGAGAGAGAGAGAGAGAG